>JAFVLL020001247.1:0-30250 GCA_021397915.2 Tor tambroides | reverse complement strand
TTGACACACATGCTTCAACAACCGGTCGAACAAAGAATGTTCTCAGTAGCGCTTTTCAGCGCAGCATCGAGAGTAGCTTTTGATAAGGGAACAAAAATGATAATTTTACTCAATATTTATTCCATAATATTTGTGTTTTTCAGGTTTTAGGTTTTCAGTTTTTTCAGGTTTAAGCATTTTAGATTTTAAATTTCTTATTTTCAGACTTTTAGACCTCACTGTATATGTACACATGTTTTCTAGCAGTAAGCAGTAGCCATTCTAATTTCTTATACCCAGCATGCTTCTGCTTGTCTCATTAATAAAAAAAAATCATAACAATTACAACTAATAATGCATAATTTGTAATTTAACAAATTAAATTACTACAGGTTTTTTTAAATAATGGACAGTATAGCTAATGCTTAAAAGTTTGGCAGATTCATGCTGGTTTAGAAATATCGTCCATTCCTTTATTTTAAGAAAGTGGACTCATGTTATTGTCCCTTGAAGTCACAATAACATATTCTACAAACAAACTACGATCAAGAACGCATTTATCATCTTACCCGGTTTCCTTTTAATCCCGGTGGTCCTACTAAACCCTGAATGAATAGGGAAGAAAAGTTACTGATTGTCCATTTTTCATTTGAATGCACTTAGATATGGTTTGGAAACATTACAGTATTTGAAATGTTAAAGTGTGCTCTGGTTCAGCACTTACAGGGATGCCTTGAGGCCCAATTGGTCCAGCTACTCCCATATCACCCTTTTCCCCCTGTAACGTATAAAAGACATTATACATTATACTAGCATTATACTGAACTGTATTACACTGGACTTTACTCCTCACACAGTCAGTGAATACTTTATTTTAACTGGTTGACAACAGGTCATTGAAATATTGACGACACTCACAGAGCAACTAGTTGCATTACTATCCTGCATGTGCATTAAATATCTAATAATTCAACGATTGACCAAGCTATTTATCACCTAAGCAATATTGTAATTAGTGTTGAGTAGTAACATGAGTTGAAATGTATTACTTTTAAAAGTAACTTTTCCCAACACTAAATATAATTAATTGTGCTTGCATTCATGCCTACAGCATCATCAAGGTTTTGATAATTTTGCATAATACAAAATATTACTAGAAACACCCCTTTTTGGAGCCTCATACATTTGTTTTTACAGCACTAACCATTTCTCCTTTTGGTCCTGCAGGCCCAGGCACTCCAGCTGGTCCTATCAGACCCTTTGAACAAAGAAAATGACATGCATGAGCTTCAACAGAGGACATGGTGGTGGGTTAAGAGTTTAGAGAGGGAGAGAAACTAATCAGTGTTGAGCACCAATAGATCAACAAACTTTTCTGAGCCGAATAAGAGCTATTTAAACTCCTTATATATGTTTAAAAAGAGCTATCCGAGGACCAGAGGAATTCCACAAAACTCCAAAGTTTGTTGATCTAAGCGGAAATAAACAGACACACAAGTAAATATAACAGCGAGTCCATCTTCCATTTTCCTCCCATGACTTGGAGAGGATTCAACAGAAGCGCTGTTAGACATCTTGCTTTTTCAGGAGCCTTACTTCTCAGCCATTTGTACTGTTGTATGCCATGAAATCATTGTTCATGCAGCCGCATCCCATCATGCTCTCTCCTGGTATGACAGTATGAGATCAAAGCTTGTCATGGAATGAAATAAAGCTCTGAAGCTTGGAAGGAATTAAGCCTTTGAAAGGTCAACAGAGGTCAAGCATGTCTGAATTTTTTTTACAAAGGTATAGAGGGCTGCGACGGCATGAAATGCGAAAGGATTATTCACTTTTGTAGAGCACGATGTGCATACTTTTCAAAGAAGGAGAAATTGCGTTTCAGAGAGAGAGAGAGAGAAGTGTTTGGCCATGCTCTTCTTCAGTCACTCACGTGTTGACAGGTTGAGAAATCAACCGAGTGTGGTACCTCTGGAAACAGCAAGAGGCAACAGCCAAACAGGCTTAGGGACAAAGTCAAATCAGAGTCATACTCATGCTGATGCAACCTCAATAGAGATCTAAACAAGGCCTTGACCATTAGACAACACAGAAAAGACACAAAACACAGAAGCAA
This sequence comes from Tor tambroides, assembly GCA_021397915.2. NCBI lineage: Eukaryota > Metazoa > Chordata > Actinopteri > Cypriniformes > Cyprinidae > Tor > Tor tambroides. The sequence continues at coordinate 28,155 of JAFVLL020001247.1, read as the reverse complement.
GCAAGCAACAGCTCAAGCAGAGGCAGACAGACAGAAAGAGAAAAGCAGGCGGAGAGGGAAACGAGAGAGGGATGGATGGAAATTGAGGGGTGGATGATGGGAACGGGTCTTGCGCCACTCACCACTGGACCAGGCCTGCCGTCTAAACCATGAGCCCCCTGGACAGTGTGTAAAGAGTTACAGAGCGAGAGGAGAGATGGAGGTGGAGGAGAGGAAGGGAGGAGGGGAGAAGTGTGGGGGGAGGTGAGTGAAGCAGTGACTCGTGTGCCACATAAAAACAACACTAGTTTTGATGGCGGGGTGACGTGTTGAAGATGACATGATGTGAGAGACGAGCAGTAACTCCTTATAACATGACTTTAGCATCTTATTGTCTTAGTGCAAGTGTGACTGCTAGTGAACAGAACCTAAAGTGGTCCATTCAATCGTATAGATGGTGATAAAATAACAACAGTTGGCATATAAATTCCAGAAGAGACGCAAAAACTAAAAATAATACTTGTAAATAGTTGTTCGGTTCCAAAACCTAGCGCGCTACATTAACTGAAACGCAACCTCATAAGTGACTGAACTGGAACGCTATACATAGGAAGCAACTTTGCGTGCCACACAAACAGGCTAGCGCTCCTCACGAGAAGCGCACAGGAGACTTGATTTAGCATGCCACTAAGTTAAATTTGATGATAGCATGTTGCTAAGCTAACAAAACAAGCAGCCTTTGTGCTAGAAATGAACACACAATGCTTTAAAAGTATGGCAGCTCACTAGGTTATGGAACAAGTAACATTACCCATCCATGCTGCATTTTCTTAAGCAGCATTTTAATCTAGTTTTCAGTAAAAATCAATAAACAAATTTAATTTTACTTCGTATTTACGTCAAATTGCATAACTTTCTTGATATCTCAATTTCTATATCTCAGATTCAAAACAAGTAAAGGAGTTACTGTGCCATTGATAATGTGACTAGAATAAGTCAATCAATGACTTTGACACCATAGATATACACTAGTCAGGAAGTCAAGAAAAGACCCCTGAAATTCATAGTAACAAAACCTATAGCATGCTATTTACAGAGCAGAGAGAAAACATTAAATAAACAACCGCATACAGTATTTTGTAATAATAACAATGAACGTTAGTCAGTTACAGTAATCTAAAACTATCAGGAACTTGTTGGTAATCTATTAAAATGTGTATAAAACAATGTGACAGGATGATTACATGATAATACTTGTGTATATGATTGCCAAATGTGAATATTCACTGATTCATGCAATGTGACGACACTTAGCCATGAACCATGATGCCTAGTTACAAAGACACATGAAATTGCAGCACATTGATATTTGCATTAAGGGGGGGCTAAAGCACAAACCTTACACAAAACATGCTTTTCCACTAACGCTGCACTCAGGAAAGACAAAAACATCTGGATTCAGTTGACAAGATTGTATGAAAACTATCAAATTAATTATGGACTGGTATCACAGGTATGAAGTACTCAATTCATTTTTCATAATGAGTGATTTGATAGATCGGACAGTTTTTTATCTTACATTGTACTGAATATAAATGCAATGCATGTTTATCAAGTATCAAAAACTGGATTATAAGAATCAGAAATGTACTTACAGGGAGTCCAAGATGGCCCCTGTCTCCTTTCTCTCCTTTCTGTCCAGGTGATCCCTTCTCTCCTCTCAGGCCTATTCCTGGTTCTCCCTAAAAAGAACATATGAGATTTAATGCCTTGTTTAGCATATGGCAGAAGACAAATAACACTATCTTTTTACATTAGGTTGGTATACTTACCTTTGGTCCTGGCAAACCTGGAGGTCCCTGATAAGTAAAAAATAATAAATTTAGAAATCAGGACCATTTTGAGGGGTTTAAAATTAGTTTCTCTTCATAAATGCACCATCAAATGAAGACAAAAAATGCACTGATGCTCCTTGGGTGCACATATGCCTGTAATATGTTTGCTGTTATCATAAGCTTTTATGGAGTAGATATTGTCCTCACCAATGGCCCAACTGGCCCTGCAGGTCCTGGAGGTCCAGCAGGCCCATAGACCTGAGAGAGAATAGATAGGGGAGTCACCATTAAGACATTTCATTCAATATATTTCCCAACTTAGGAAACACATAGGCTCTATTATCTAATGAAACCCCATAAAACCCTCTAACATGTGCAATCAGCAGCTAAAAGGTGTGGAACATACCAGCTCTGCTTTATCTCCTTTTTCCCCAGGTTCACCTTTCTGACCCTGAAGACATTATGAAAAAGTAAAAGGATAGGAATACTGAATTCTACCATTCATTCAAAAGAAATCAAACTGGCATGACGAAATACACTGTATCCCTGTATCCAATGACAACAATCTGTTTGCTTGAGGGGCACCATTGCGTACCATTAGGCCTGGCAATCCAATATGGCCAGGGGGCCCTGAAACCCCTTTTTCTCCAGTAGGGCCATCTAAACCCTACAGAATGAGGAAAGAATAAGGAAATAGACATTAAAATTGGCAGAAAAGTCAATTGGGGGGGCAGGGTTGATGAACATGACTTGACAGCCTTGTAAACAAGGCCCACAACCAAGAGGCCTTTGAATTCAAAACAACCAACATGTAGGATTAATAATTAGTAAACTGTAGGCTTTCAAGACGCAATGCTGCCCACCCATCACAAACGCTTTCAAAATTCAACAAAGCAATCAGCATGATCCCACTTGCTCAAATAACAATGACCACATTTATATGCAATTCATTTTCTGATTAAGGTCTATATTCTGGTTAAGCATTTAATCTGAAAAAGATGTTTACATGTTCCACAGTTATTGCAATATGTTCTTTTAACCAAATTATCCCCCCCCCCCCCCCAAAAAAGGCAAATACAAATGCATTGTCCTCTGGAAATAGTGCACATGCTTTCTTCTTTTTTTATTCAGTTACGGTCAATATTCCAAATGAGGGTTACATGAATCCAAACTTTTCCTTATACCATATAATATATTATTAATTTCTAGAAACTGAAATATTGGCTTACTTTGGTTAACTTTGCAGTTGGGTTAATGTATTTACATGATGTGTACATAATTTGAATATTATGATATTTTGATATCAGAATATTCTTTCATGCGAGTGGTAAAGGATACAAGATCCTTTGTGGTTATTTAACAATTCAGGTGTAGTCAGACAGACTATATATGATGGGAATGCTGGGTATAGTCACTCACAGGTGATCCTGAGGGGCCCATGTCTCCCTTGTCTCCTTTTGGCCCAGACAAGCCTATGACTCCTCCTTCTCCCCGTGGTCCCTCAGGTCCAGGAGGGCCAATGGGTCCCTGTTCTCCTGGCTTTCCTCTTGGACCCTAAAAAGCAAACAGGTACAATCACTCAGCATTATGAAGGATTGAGAGTTATGTAAATACATCCACCAGTGGAATAATGGCAGATTAGTGGCTAAAATGTGTTTCATTTATAGTAAATGTTAATTATTATTTACCTTTTCCCCATCAAGACCAGGGGGACCTGGAAGTCCAACATCACCCTGAGAAAAAAAAAAATGTTATGTTTAATACAAAAGAACAAGGTAGCCAACAGTGACATATCTTAAACCATGGTATGCATGCTGCTGAAAAACTTCTTCAGATCTCACCAGAATTGTGTATGGATATAATCTAAAATTCTCCTAAATTTATACACTAAGGATAGAAAGGATAAGAATGAGAGATGTTGGCCAGCTACCTTCAAACCGGGGGTCCCAGGAAGCCCTGGAGGTCCAGGCAGTCCAGGAGGGCCCTAAAATAAAAACAATATATACTTAAACATCTGAAAGTAGTTGTCTATTCATCTATTTATGTGCTCAAATACACAAACAATATCAAGTTTATACTTTTTCACAACAAAGAATGATACTTACCATTAAATGCACATTGCGTATATCCTGAAAAATATAATAAAATTAGTGCCTTCACATAATACAAATTAATCAGTTGAACCTGCTATATGAGGCAGAGAAGTGAATATGCACTATAACTAAATCATAATCAAATTGAAGAAATTTATATACATCAGAAATAAAGACATACATTTTCATTGTTGTTGATTAAAGATTTTCCTGGCTCCCCGGTTGGACCTGGTGGACCCTGTTGAGCAATGGGGAAACAATTAATTTATATATATATATATAATTATTTCTGATATCAGCCATTCACATCACACTGTTAAACAAATCTGGTGAAATGTTTGCATTATTTTCTCTGTCGGTGACACATGGACTCTACTCACCCTTGGTCCAGATGGGCCTTCCTGGCCATGGTCACCCTACAAGACAAAAACATTAATTGTGCTATTTTCTCCAAGGACATTATTAAAATATAACAATCTTACAAGGTCATGTAGAGTTGCAATGAACCAGCACTCATCTATTTGTTTTAATAAAAAAGTCAATTGCTCACCTTTATGCCTTGATCACCTTTCTCACCCTATGAAAATACATGCGACAATGAAAACCATGAGCTTATTTTGTTAGACTGCACATGTCACACCACATCAAGAAAGAAATACAGCAGTGGATATAAGGTGGAGAATGAGGGGTAGGTACCTTGGGTCCAGCTTGTCCGGGATGTCCCGGGGCACCTGGTTCTCCTTTGGTGCCAGCTCCTGCAGCACTAGGCTCGGCTTTCTCTCCCTAGCAATAAATAACAATATAGGAGTTAACATTCAAAGATTCAAGATGCATCTCTATATAACGAAGGCGTATAAAACATTCTAGTGTGCGCATCTTGTTCCCATTTCCTTTTGAAGCATTACAGTTGATGTCTTTAATTCACCACAGCTGCAGTACTTAAACACAGGGAGGGAGAATAAAGGTGTGGTCACTGAAATACAACAAATATGGGCCGCAAAATATGAGGTCACCTTCTAGGGCTTCTGTTTTGCAGAAAGACTAATTAAATCATAACAATTAACACATTAAAATGTTAAGACTGTCTTCTTCCATTGCCTGCAGCACTGCAAACCATGCAGATTTAATGCTCGCTTGCATGTGCATATGAAAATAAATGGAACACAAAGTCTAGTGAAACCGCAACATGATAATTCCACGTTGTTAAGCTTCAGTACAGATGAAATAATATCTGAAAATGACATGAAACAGATACATTTTGACACCAAAAACAAACAGAATTGAGTGCAGACAGTCAGGTCACCACTTCACAGAAGTCTTTTAGACATGCATGTGTAATTAAAGTCAAATCAATAAAATTCACTAAAAAATTAAAATACGGTTATTTTTATTCAGCCTCTTTTTATTCTAAACCCTTTCCTTTTTCTGTGGAACACTAAAGGTGATTTTTAAAAAAAACTCAAAACTTAAATTAGAAATGTTGCCTTAGGAAAAACAAAACAACCAAATCAAACAAAACAAAACAAAAAACAGCTGAAATATTAAAATTACTAAAACTAAAAAATAAGAATACATTCACACTACATTGAAATATATTTAAATATTAATAAAAACAACAAAAGCACACTTACTAAAACTTCAATTTAAATTTACAGTAAAACATGATATCAATAAATAACATAATATTACATAAATAATACTAAAATAACACTTCAGCTGGTTAAATAAGGTGCATGATTTGTATTGACCACTTTTGGCGCTTTATTTTCTCAATTTGAAACTTGAAAATATCATTAAATTTCAAAGAATTGCCAAAAATTCTTCAAAAATTAATCACTGTGTTGCACGGAAGAAAGCCGTGTTTGAAATTGCAAAAGGGTGAGTAAAATTCTACCTCAATATTCAACATCGCATTCAAAAAAACTTCCTGAGGGCTTAAGCCCAGTATCAGAACAAGCACTTATGCGAGAAATAGCCACGGCACACATTTGGGTGTACCTTGTAGCCCCGTTTTCCAGGGATACCAGAAACACCTGCTTGACCCTTCAAAGCGACAGAAAAATCTTCATTACTTTAAGAATGTTCAGCAAAATGTGTTAAAGATACAACCACACCAAACCAGGCCTTTACCTTTCGTCCAGGGACACCTGGGTAACCAGGCTCTCCCTGAAGGTTGCGAGGCATCAACATTAGGAAAACAAAAAGAAAGAAAAGAAAAACAGTGAGAACAGACCTAAACACGTCCTCAAACTGTGACCCTTGAAAATCAACAAAGGAATCAGCATCATATATTTGGGCTGAAAAAGTCATTCGTAATTTCAACTGAAGATTATTCTCTATAATCATTTAGTCGATTGTAAACCCCCAAGGGTCTATCAGATTTCTATAGAAGCGATTAGACAGCACGCGCTGGTATCAATATTTAGATTGGTATGTCGAAGTTTTTGCTCTCCAGGCACGCAAATAGCTGATCACTAGCAGTGCCGCAATGAGCCAGCCCACAGTTGGATTGTTATTAATAGTATAGAGCACATGACAGCTATTTAATTCATGTCTGTTATCTCAGACTAATGAGCAGACATGAAGGCAGTGATCTACAGACACAGCTGCGGCCGCATGCGGACACTCGACCCATCGAGGTCGAGGGTGGCTGGGGGGTCTGACTGCTAGTGGCACCATCCGTCTTTCTCCTGCCATCCATCTCATTTCTCAAGTCTCAGACGCCACTTTACAGTGTCAGAAGGTGAGACGCTTATATGTGAGGTGCCTGTATAATGAGCAATTAATCACGCTCTGGTGTGAAAGCAGCTTTACATACAATCATAACAGATAAGACTGAGCGTTTTAGCAGTGGAATGCTTCTGGAACAGCATGCAGGGTTCTGGGAAAAAAGGATAGTTCATTATAAATAAATGGGGATGGATAGAGGCTGCAGTAGAAGTGAACTACCTTCACTCCTTGTTTCCCAGGCATTCCAGGCATCCCTAGCACACCCTGCAAAATCAGCATTAATTACTCATCTTTTCAATACTTAAACGGTCACATTCACGAGCCAAAACCAAAGATCGCACTCATAACGCAAGCAAAACACCACTGAAAGACTTTCACTTCAGCAGATTGTTAGACATGATGACAAACGTGTATTTCCCAGCACATCTGCTCACCACTGGACTGTATGTTGAGCTTTGGACGCTAAAAATTAAATTAAAATTCTGTCTTTGTTTACTCATCCTCATGTCGTTCCAAAGCTGTATGACTTATATTCTTTTCTTGAAGACAAAAGAAGATGTTTTGAAGAAAGTTGGTAGCCAAACAGTTTTGGTTTCCATTAACTTCCATTGTATGGACCAAATAAATAAATAAATAAAAACTCAGAATATCTTCTTTTATATTCAGCAGAAGAAAGAAATCAAGTCAAGAAATGATGACAAAATTCATTTTTGGGTGAACTACACTAACTATCTTAACCAGCAGTGCTGGGACTTGTAACATGCATTAGGTAATCAGATTCATGTACTTTTTAAGCAATTAGTAAAGTAACAGAATACCATTTCATTGAACACTATTTAAACTTACACCAAAATATCAGTTACTTTTAAAAATAAGTATGCATTTTGCCTTTTCTACATATCTAATATCTATATCTAATTTTGATCTATTTTAAAGCTCGCCTTTCCCAATGCTGGAAGAAATAGGTGTGTACAAGTGTAATAGAGTATGTGTGAACACCCTAATTTAAATTTCTGTTTTAAAAATGTAAAAATGCTGTTTCAGTGGAATTCAGCAATTACAAATAAAATATACATTTCTAATGCATTTTTAATGTACGAAATGGTTGCAAGCCAAGTATAGCAATTCCACTGGAGGAAAGAGAGTTTCATTTAGCTTCAGTAAGAATAAGTAGTGCAATACTAGCTTAACGCATAACTTTTATAGAAAGAAGCATTTTAATTCGAGTTTAAACTGGTCTCTTTAGTATCAAACACACAAACAAACAGGTAGATTAGCCAGCACTCAATCACTACATTACATGCTAGTGCCACAAGAGAAGCATTTTACAACATGTCCAGAAAGCCTCTACAGAAAACAACGCATGCCATTTGGAGACTGGCGGCCAGACAGCAGGCAGTTGAGGGCAGAGGTCAAAGATGGCATGAAGACTCCAGTGAGTCTGAGCAGGGGGCAGGTGGCAGAGCCTAGCGTGGCATAACCCGCTTTGACAGGTGCAGCGGTCAGACCTTGGAGAGAGCTGCAGGTTATCAAGAGAGCCAGACACCATATGAGTGTGGTTTGAGAGGGTATTAATGATCCAAGGCACTCTAGTGTACTTTTGGGCCTGAGACAAGACTGCTTGTCATACTCAGCTGCCTTCATAAACTCTGTCCAATCAGGCACCAGAACGGACGGCAGGGTTTGGACAAGGCAGAGAGTCGTATGTGAGTTTATCCGTGTTCCCAGTAGATGAAAGAGCCCGACTTCAAGCTACCGCCCCGTTAAGGGAATGGAACGATGCAGTGATTGTTGATCACTTTAATCATGAAAGAGAGACTTCTGGGACACATGCTGAAAACAGGAAGTCTCTTTGATCTTCTTCATTTCAAATCAACTCACACCATTCCTTTATAGGCCCATCGTCATGTCTCCTTCAACCCCATCCGATTCTATTTTAGAGCGAATAGCACTTGGTGAGGCAGAGGCTAGTTGTGGACTGACAGAGGCTTCAAGTGATTTATGGGAGTGCTAATCTTCAGGCTAAAAATGATGAGGACGGAGCCTTTGGAGTTGAGGGGAACTCTGGGAAGGTGAAGAGAACCGTCATCAGCATGAGGAGAAGTGGCTGCGTTCTTTGCTGACAAACTTGATTCCTTCAGGACAGTTCATAATAAGTAATGACTTACTTTGGCTCCTATGAAATACGAGAGCATGGTATACGTGCTTGGCCCGAGGTATAAAGAGAAAACGGATGAATGGAATTTCCAAACTAAACCTAATAAGTTCCATTTATATACATCAACATGCATCATATACTGCACAAAGGGTCCTTGTATGAAGAGAAAAACAACTATAAAAATTTTTTAGTTCTGAGTCTTAAAGACGCAGTGTGTCATTTTTAGCAGCAAAAAGAGTAATAACAATCTGTTTGACTTAATATTCTGACAAAATTCATAAAATGTTGGATTTATGCTTAAAAAAAAAGTACATTCACCATGGCTCATTTACTTGATCAAAAATACAGTAACAACAATAATACTGTGAAATATTACTGCAAACTGTTTTCCATTTTAATGCATCTTAAAGTGTAATTTATTCCTGTGATGCAAAGCTGAATTTTCAGCATAATTACTCCAGTCTTCAGTGTGACATGATCCTTCAGAAATCATTATAATATGCTGATTTACTTCTCAAGAAACATTTTTTTTTATTATCAATTCTTTGATTTATTTGTTACTTTTTGCAACAATTTAAATGTCTTTGAATGTCTTTAATGACTCTTACCATATATTTATTTAATGCATCCTTGCTCAAAAAAAAAGTATTAATCTTACTGACCTAAATACAGTAGTATATTCTCTGACAACATGCCTTAATACTGTACTTCAATACTTTTACTTCAAATTAATTTATTTTTAGGATGTGAAGAAAAATTCTGATAAAGAAAATGACTTTTTGCAGTCATTTATTCTGTTGCGGCCACATGTAGCACATAAAAACTCATTGTAAAATCATTGTAATGCATGGCTTCTCCTGACTTATTGCTTTAATAGCCCTTGGGTTCTGTTTTATCAATCCTGGTCTGAAGGGGAGTGTGTAACTGAGAAGTTTTGAGAGCCAATGTCAAAGAGAACGAAACAAAGCTCTCGTTTGATCTCTGATGTGCTGCGCTTTAAATTCATGTCACGCCATCATCTCTCGTTCCTACTTGACATAAGAGTCTAATGGCAGAGGAATCACGTGTTACATGAGTGAGTGTCTTTCACTGCGTTTGTGCACGCCTGATTTTTATTGTAAATGTGTGTTACATTTTTTCCCATTGGAGAGAAACGCAGACAGTCTTTAACAGCCTCACTGAATACAGATGAGGCTCACCCGCTGCTGGCTGCAGGAGTAAAAGGAGTTAATTTAGCGTTTGCTTATCTCCTTTTTATCTCATAAATTTTCACTGGCTTTCACTACACAAAACCTAATACTGACTGGTAATGACAGAGACAGATGTGACTGAGGGAAGACAGCAGTTCCCCCAAATAAATGTTACTGTGGCGATACCATAGTAAAGTGATGACATACATTGTTAAATATTGTGGGTATACAATACCAGTTAAATGTTTGGACACACTCAATCTGTTTCTCATGATCTTTAAAACTTATTGTACATTATATACATTATTAGGCTTAAATTTAACAAATCTAAACATTTTTAATGCATGGATTACAACAAATAGAGATGAAAAAGCAAGTGTGCATCATAGATGTGATCTTCAATACTGTTTAAAATGTATCCCAGGATAACTGGGAAGTCAGTTAGCTGAAGTGTAGACAAAGCTCATATATAGTCACTTTAAATAGTTTTGTTTAACATTTTTGGTCACTATATAATTTCCATTAATGTTATTCTAAAATGTTAATTGATAATAGTAGTAAAAAAGAAAAATCAGAAATGTTTCTTGAGCAGCAAATCAGCACATTAGAATGATTTCTAAAGGATCATGTGACACTGAAGACTGGAATAACGATGCTGGAAATTCAGCTTTGCATAGCAGGAATAAATTACATTTGAAAATATATTAAAATAGAAAACAGTTATTTTAAATTGTAATAATATTTCACATTTTTTACTGTATTTTTTATGAAATAACTGTAGCTTTGGAGAGCATAAGTGATTTTCAAAAACATCAAAAAATGTCTTATCCCAATTTTTGAATAACAGTGTATCACGTTATTTACATTCCAAAGTATTAAAACAAGCAATAGCCCAGTCTTCAAACAAACCGTCCTTCAACCCCAAACCCACGCAAAAATATTTCTGCATTCAATTAGAGGCAGTGATCAAGTTGTATATATATAAATGTATAAAAAAATACTAAATATAGCACTGCTGCAGATGTGCTTATTCATCTGTCAGCTCCCCAGATGGTATGTCTGCTGAGTCTGATGATGAAAACATTCATATATTTAAACACAGCACTCGAACACAAAGCACTGTCATGACAACAGACCTAACAATCGAAGAGTATGGCAGCACATGTTTGGCAGGGACAACGGCAGGTAGCAAAAATAAGTGTGCTAAGTCCATCAAGCAGCGTGTAACAGGGGACTCTCCACAAACAGCAGGGTTAGAGGCCTGTAAATCAGACGCACAGGTGCTCAGAAGAAGGAAGTAGGGAATGTCTTGAGCTCGCGGCCTGTTTTTCTCTTAGCGTGCAATCCCTCTGGTCTCTCAGCATGACTCTGGGACTGAGTCATATGTCTTTGTGCACATCCTGGTTTCAGTTGCAAAGCATTTGTCCTGCCCTCAGCCCTTGCGAGTCCTCGCTTTGGTAACGTAAGCCAGTGTCTACCAGTGGTGCCGAGTCAAAGAGGGTGGATGAGTTATAGGAATGTACATTTAGGACCAACTTAAACGAACCTTTCACTCGAAAATGAAAATTCTGTCATTATTGACTCTCTGTGTGACGAACGGACCAAATCTTACTGTCCACTGTAGGTCTCAGCCTCAAGGCTCTTGTATAGCACTTTGGAATAACTGCGTTTTATAAAACGTTTTTGAAAGAAGTGTCTTATGCTCAACGAGACTGCATTTATTTGATCAAAAATACAGTAAATACACTAATATTGTGAAATATTATTATAATTTAAAATAACTGTTTTCTGTCTGAATATGTTTTAAAAAGGGATTTATTCCTGTGATGCAAAGCTGAATTTTCAGCATCATTACTCCAGTCTTCAGTGTCACATGATCCTTCAGAAATCAAATGCTGATTTGCTGCTCAAGATACATTTCTTATTATTACCGACATTGAACACAGTTGTGCTGCTTAATATTTTTGCGAATTTGATATCACCACAGAATTGAAAGCTTTCATTCAGTAAGGATGCATTTAATTAATCAAAAGTGACGATAAAGACACTGATAATGTTACAAAAGATTTCTATTTCAAATAAATGCTGTTTTTAATACTGAAAAAAGTTAAGGTTTCAACAAAAATATTAAGACATTAATATAAATATAAAAACATTAAGAAGCTTTCCACATTAATAATGATGAGAATCATTATTAATAATTGAGCCCAAATGTTAAATGATAATAATAATAACTGAGCACCAAATCAGCATATTAGAATGAATTCTGAAGGATCATATGACACTAAAGACTAGAATACTAAAATAGTTATTTAAAATTGCAATAATACTTCACAACAATGCTGTTTGACTGTAATTTTGCCTAAATAAATGCAGCCTTCGTGAGCATAAGAGACTTCTTTCAAAAACATAAAAAACTAAATTATTCCAAACTTTTGGTAGTGTATCCAAGAAGTATCAGAACTTTGCTGACCATGCATGTAAAAATATTATGTATATTATATTTTAGCTTTTTACACACACATACAAACAAACCACCCAAAGTTAAACGCACAACAAACTACATTTCTCAGGCAGAGTACCTTCACCCCCTTCTCTCCTCTTTGCCCATCCATCCCAGGTTCACCCTACACAAATGCACAGATGGGGACATCTTCAGCAGAGCAGCACACACACAGCACAAATACACACAAACTGCTGGAAGCCAACCGGAGCACATACGCAGACATGAGACATGTGATCCCAAACAAAGTCATGAGATGAGAAAGACTTTTCTTCTGGCACACTCTGAATTAAGAAGCCAGAAACAATAAATCGATAAAGATGATGATCTAGAGTAATCCTCTGATCCTGTGAGCATCAGGACGGTTCACTATACAGGGTGGTCGAGGGGAAGGCGGTGGGATGTGCAGAGGAAATGAAAATTCCATCAAACTAATAGTAAAGGATTTCTGTGAGACACAGAGTTCACATAAGATGTCTGTCCCATGGACTCAAGCCTCTGCTTCCTCTCTCGTCTGAACACAGGGTTTATTAAACACCCCATGAAATTGTTTGGCAAGCACAGTTTTCTTTCCTGTGTTGTAGTTTCTACTGAAACAGGTTTGGGCAAGACATACAGTGTATAAAAAAAGTCCTTAGCTACAGTACATCACAGCCACAGCATGATATGCTATTTGCTAGTCAAAGGCAGTTGGTTATAGTATATGTATATAGTATATAGTATATATAGTATGTATAGTATATGTGATTTATACACTACTACAGTATTACATATGTATGGAAGCCCGTTTCCGCCACTGAATATAAAATAAAAAAGGTTATTGCGACTTTTTATCTCACAATTCTGACTTTTTTTCACAGAATTGTGAGATATAAACTCGCAATTGTGAGTTATAAAGTCAGAATTGCGTGATATAACGTAAGAATTGCACGATATAAACTCACAATTCTGACTTTTTTTCTCACAATTGCGAGATATGAAGTTACAATTGCGAGCTATAAAGTCAGAATTGTGAGAAAAAAAGTCAGAATTGTGAGTTTATATCGCGCAATTCTTACGTTATATCACGCAATTCTGACTTTATAACTCGCATTTCTGACTTTATATCTCACAATTCTGTGAAAAAATTCAGAATTGTGAGATAAAAAGTCGCAATAACCTTTTTTATTTTTTATTCAGTGGCGTAAATGGGCTTCCATAATTAAAGTATTTGATTATGAATCCATTTTTTTTTTCATTTTTAAATTAAATTTAAAGTTTTAGTAATTCAAGTTTATTTTTTAGTTAACACTACGTGCTTTTGTCATTTTTCTATTTAGCTTTAAATATAGTTTTATTTCAGTTTTAGCTTTAGTAAATTTAGTACTTCAACTTATTTCTTTTAGTTGCCAAGATAACATTTCTAACTTTCATTTAGGAAACAGTGCATATGAGTTTTTTTTGTAAATGTAAATGTATATGCAATTTTTTTTTTTTTTTTTTTTGAGAGAAGATACAGATGTTGACAGTATTGATGACCTCAAAGATAACAGACATTTAAAAAAAAAGAAAAAAAAAAGATCATTTTGATTTCATGGAGTCATATTTTTTTTCCCTTGAGGCCTGTTTACATGACCAGTTATTTAGTCATTTAATGAAATACTTGCACCAAAAACAGTCATTAATAATTTTTATTTATTTATTTATTGTTTGTGCCTTTAGGTTGCTTAACTTCAGTTTAGTTTCTATAAACGCTCTTTTGAGACTGAATTGGCTACCTCCTGATATGACCCTTTTAAGATATCACACCCTGTGTTTTCCCTGGCCAGTCCACACAGATGAGTCCATTCAGGCTCTGCTCATCTATCACTGCTGGCTTTACAGGACAACACTCGGCTTTAAGCAGTTAGACAGTCGGAATAGCGGTATCCTATAGGGACTATTTGTGCATCAGCAGGTGTAAACTTTACGTGCGTCCCACTCCTGTTTACAGGGCAAACGTCTCCCCAGTGAGAAACAGTGTAAGCACTCCAGCAGATGCGTGTCTTTACTAAGAGCAATGCCTCAGACATGTGATACAGTCAAACAAATATAAATCTTAAGATGTTTAGATTTACTCTCTATAGAAAACTGCTCCTTCAAGATACAGGTTGGAATCTAACAAAACACAGATCTGTGCCTGATTTTAATAAATCCAAAAGATGACATGATAATCAAAACTGAATGCAAATCTGAGATTTCCATACACAGAATAACAATAAATGTAAAGGTGAAGTGTGCAATTTATGCGTCACCACACGCAACTGGCCATTGGCCGATCAAACAGATAGCCCCGCCCCCAAACTCATGCTATTGGTTGAGTCAATGTTGCTATGTTGAGCTGGCCAAGATCAAACAAACACATCAATGCTTTGATAGCACCATAAAGACGGGGCAGTCAACCAACAAACAGGTTACTTACAGTTAAAAGCATTTTAACATCAACAAAATAACTCACATCACTTTTAAACTTCTAACCATTATTTAAAAAAAACAGTAAAAACAGCAATAACAAGAACCAAATGTGTTCCTCACCTTCATTCCTTCATCTCCTTTAATTCCCTAAAGAGAATCACAACAAACAAAATGATCAATATGCTATGAAATGCAAAATGAAAGCTTCTAATAAATCAAAAGGTAATGTTGACATGCTTTTCTTTGGTCTAAAGCAACTAATTTACATTTATCATAGCAACAGGGCAACATTAAAGTCAGCAGAGTTTCAGTTCACAACATCATTTATCAAAACAACCCATTCAGTGTCTCCTTTAGTGAAGAAATTATTAAAGCAAACATTTCTGTTCTGTCATATTCAATGGCGTATGGCTTGGCAGCACTGAGTAAATAGCTCAACACCCATGAAGGCGACAGACAGTAATTTTTCAGAAATAAAGTCTCACGGGAGGAAGGCAAAGTCAGCCGTTGATTAATTGTGTTGGTAATGTGCCGAATAACATGTCTCCTCTGATTTTAACCTTTTAATTGTAAATCCATTGACTTGGCCCTTTGCCTCTCTCACAGATGAATGTAAAGATGTCTCTTTTCCGAGTAGAAAAAAATGGTAGGCCAGACAGGAGACAACCTCAGTTCACAGGGGAGAACACATTTTAGCCTCCCTCCATAAATCTCCAGTTTTGTGAGCATTCATGAGCGCAGCACCTGTCAATATCCAGAAGGTGGTGCAGTCGTGCAAAATAACTGCTTCTCTGCTTTAGCACAAAAGATTTCACCTGAGCTAAGATGAGATTGAATGTAAACGTAACAAACACAAAGCTACTTCAGTCTCTCGTATAGAGGAATTTTCCATAAGCTCACTGTATGACATGCTTACTATCAATCTAGCTTTAACTACTGACTGGGTGCGTGTGTTGGACCTGATACGTGGCTGAAGGAAGAAAGCTCAAGTTCACAAAGGTAGATTTGGAAGGGAATGGATATGCAGGTTGTTCCAGAGTTCACATGTGTAAAAGCGTAACACAAATCCAAGATTGCGAACTATATAGGTTGTATCAAAGCAAAGCAAATTTAATTTCACATGGAAAAGATTACATGTGGTTTTCGTGCCAACGTGTATCCTTCACAAAGTGTCAATCAATGCACTTGTAACTGCACATAGGCTAAGCTGTTTGACCCACTGTTCTGTTCTGTTCTTGTAGAAAGATTGTTGTGTGCAGGAATAACAAAAAAAGAAGACTAACAGTTCAGTTCAAGTTTGGGGTCAGTTTTTTTTAGAAATTAATAATTTTTTAAAAAATAAATGTATATTTTTTTCAGTAAAGGTCATTGTACACTGAGTCCGAAATTTTCGTCCAAAATTGTCACACGTGTCAATCACATTTATACACTGCCTCCGAAACTTTCATCCGTCATAAAAAAATTCTGATCAGTTTCGATTTTCTGCGTTTTCACATCCGTAGCAAGCATTATGACAGGAAAGGATGACGATTACGAAAAAACGCATATGAAAATTTCGGACTCAGTGTGCAAGGACCTTAAGGGTGCATTAAATCAATCAAAAGTGACAGTAAAGGCATTTATAATGTTTTTTTTGTTGTTGTTGTTTATTTGTTTTTAAAAAAACAAATCTTCTTTTGAACTTTTTATTCATCAAAGAAAAGAAAAAGAAAAAAAGTATAATGGTTTCCACAAAAATATTGATAAATAATAAAGAAATCAGCATATTAGATTTCTGAAAGATCAAGCGACACTAAAGACTGGAGTTATGATTTGCTTTGCCAACACAGGAATGCAGTTTTAATTTAAGAATTACATTTTAAAATATATACAAATAATAACAGTTATTTTAAATTGTAACAGTATTTCACACTATTAGTGTTTTTACTGTATTTTGATCAAATAGTTGCAGCCTTGGTGAAGATAAGAGACTTCTTTCAAAAGCATAAAAAAACCTTACTGTAGCATATTTTATGCTTTTCATAGCATTACACTAAGCCCCGTGTACTATCTTAATTCAATCTTTCATTACCTCAGGGGTAATGCACTCAGTGACTTTAGAGTTAAGCATATTGCTCAAGGGGAAGACAGTAAAACCCCAAACAGATGCTGTTATCAGTAACCCCCAGTACTTTGAGCAATTCTTCCAGTGCTCCAATGGTATTTAGTCTTGCAACCCAAACAACAAAGGTGCCGTCCCACTGGCTTAAATCACAACTATATGATTTGGGTATCCGATGTCACACCTACAGACTGTTTTAGATAACACCCTCTTCTGTTGAAGCCCTGATTAAAGACGGAAGTGAGTATGTAATACATCTGTGTTTCCTACATCCTTCATAAACTTCAAGACTTTGACTGAAACAATAACACACTGTAAAAAGCTAGCAATCTCTGAATCTGACTCAAAGGGGGCTGTCAATCTGAAGTTACCCTCTGTGTTGGGATTATGTAATGAGTTGACCCAGAAGTGATGGGTGACCTGTGGAGCAGGTTAATTATTTAAACTGCTTAAACCAGTCAAAGGTTACAGATTCCTACCTTGGGGCCTTCAGGTCCACTTGGACCAGCTTCGCCACGATCACCCTGAGAGATAAGGACAAAATCAGTTAGAGAAAAATGGCCATGCAGAAAGAAAAATGAGTTTGACCCAATGAATTGTGTTCTCTCTAATCCACTAATATTTTATCTGTGCTCTAGCATGACTTTAAAGTGATGTGCCAAGTTTCTTTTTCCACTTTGAAACTCTTCATCTAGCATGGCGATTGATGAGCCTCACATTCAGGGCTCTGCCCTGTAGCTTAGTGGTTTTCAATCACTCTGTTGAATGATTAATTGATACGTCACTCCCTCACAGTTCAGCTTAATTCCTGAAAGTTCCTCTGAGAAGAAGGATCCGTTTCTAACCATTTTGTTTAAGCAATCAACAGCAGTGCCAAATTTCTAGTCCTTAAATGTGGGATTTGACGAATGGCCTTTCGGATTACATAAACGTCTGCTCACGTACTTTGATAGACACACTCACCTTTTGTCCAGGTACACCGGGTTCACCCTATAAAAAAAAGCAAAAACAATCAAAGACTTCAAAGACCTCTTTGGCTTTTATCAAAAAGCCTTTTTATTTGTTTCAAATACTTGGAGCTATCCAGTTGTAAAACGGACAATAAGCAGATCGGTATTCCTTTATTGGGAACTTCGTGTCCAAAGGAGAAAGCCTCTAGTTACTGCTGTTATATAGACTGGCAGACAGTCTTTATAGAGAGCTGAAATGTGCCTCTATAAGGGACTAGTGCTTCTAAATGAAGTACAATTAAAATTCCCCAGTCTAAATTCAGTGGCAATTAACGGATCACGGGAAATACATACTTATCCAACAGCAACACGGATAATCAATTATGGCATATCCACCCCTTCTGTACTGGCAACGACAGAGCAGACCCACCCTGTAAGCTGTTGAACTGTGTGTGAACTTCATGTGAGCCTGTTTATGACTCGCCTGTGGAAAATACTATCATTGCAGAGCAGCTGGACAGCTGTGTGCTTTTCAAGCTTACCTTCAGCCCCGGTAGCATCTACAAATGAAAGAAATAGAAACACGCTTTCAGTTTGAAGCTTAAACTGTCATATGGAGCATTACAGACTTCTGATTTCATGTCAAATAATATCAAGAATCTGTGTCAAACATACTTTCAGCTTGAAGTTTACATTGTCATATGGAGCATTACAGACTTCCGAGTTTATTTTACTTCATGTTGAGTATCCGTATTAGAAAGGTTAAGAAGGAAACGCATGTATTCAAACACTCACTCTTGGGTCTTTCCCAGGTTTTCCAGGTTCTCCGGGTTTACCCTATGCCCAAAATGAGAAGGTAGATGGTTACATTAAAACACACAAAAAAAACAACAACAAGAAGAAATGCAAAAGTGCAAATGTTAAAAACATAAATGCAGGAATGTGCAGCCATAATCACGGATGACACAAAAGGGTAAAAATAAATAAATACATACATACATACATACATACATACATTTTATTATGTGAGAAAAAAAGAGGCCACAATATTATGGCCTGAGACGATGGCCTGGGACAATGACTTATACAATTATACAGTATAATGGTTATTATACCATATGCATAATCTGCATAATCCTATAAATGAACAATCAGAATTATTTATTCCAGAAAACCATGTAAAATATTTTATTAACAACAAGCAGTTTTGTAGAAAACATTTCCTGATGCAGATGATTTTCAGTGACTTACCGGGGGCCCACTAGCCCCAGTTAGGCCAGGATTCCCTGGAGGCCCTGGGGGGCCAGGAGGTCCCGGTGGTCCTTGCGCTCCGGGCTCGCCCTGCTGAGAGACAGGAAGTTAGCATCTGAGATAAAGAAGTCATTTGGATATAAGGTACAGTTCATAACATCAGAGGCAGGGTCCACTCTGATTCAAATCCAGTAATTTACAATAATTAGATATGATTATGATTATTATACTCAAAATCCTTTATAAATTTATATTAAGAAAAATACTAAAAAATATTAATACTTATGTACTGGTGAAATAGTGGATTTGAAGCTGAGAGGAACCCAGGCCTGAAGGTTGAGTTGAAAGTCAGGATGAGATGATTGATGTGGTTAATCTAGTTTATAGAGTACCATGTTTGGGAAAAAATATATATTTTTATAAACTTGGGAAAAAGTTTGGAAAAATTACACATTTACACTTAATGCTTTTAAAGCTTATAACTTTGCAAACCCAGTAATATTGCTTGTGGCCTCAGATCTTCTTCAGTAAGGTCTGCATCAGTGGTTCTCAACTGGTTTTATTTCAAGACTCAATTTAAAATTGGAAATCAAATGGCGACCCAAAATTTCTTGTACAAAATTGAATTTTGATGGTTTCATTCTCTTGGGAGCCAACAACAACAAAACTGTGCACTGTGGTCAGCACAAACCATGTTTATCCTCATTGTAAGTGAACTCAAACTCCATGTAGTCTAGGTCATGTTTTTTTGAGGCGAGTTTGATTAGATGTCCAGCCATTGACATGAACAACAAAATATATAAGAAGAATGTTCTCCCTTTTAATGGTTAATAAGTCTATTTATTTCACTATTCTAGACAGTTGCATTTTATTATTTACTTTATGCTTATCGTGCTGATCCATTTTTTTTTTTTTTTTGATCCACCAGTTGAAAATCAACGCTCTAAAATCTCGGGTACTTCTCAGCAAGAGGAGACCTTCAGCACAGAAGAAGACTAAACAAAATCATCTACAGGAAAGTGTCCGGTATTTACACAGCAAGAGGGACATGAAAATAGGAAA
The DNA here is from genome assembly GCA_021397915.2 of Tor tambroides. Taxonomy (NCBI): domain Eukaryota; kingdom Metazoa; phylum Chordata; class Actinopteri; order Cypriniformes; family Cyprinidae; genus Tor; species Tor tambroides. The sequence goes on along the minus strand of JAFVLL020001247.1, from coordinate 7,870 downwards.
TAAGACTGGACTAAACAATATCCTGCTATTCCCGAGAAGAGACCATAAGGAGAACTGATTATTTAAGATTTCTGCAGTGTAATTATTTTTTAAAAAGTCTGTTTTCAACATTAAAGATGCTTAGTTTGCACTCCAAGAACTCGGTGTAAGTTAGAATAATTTTCCTTCCATTAACAGCATTCATTTCAAGTCTGCTACTATAGACAGAAAATTAAGACCTCCTACATGTTGGCAACCGTGTACAAGACTGATTAACCACAAATAGTGCAGATACCGTGAAAACGAAAAGCCTTTCTTTAATGCCGTCTCTGTTCAGTAGCAGCCTGAAGCTCAGAGAAATCCGGAACACATCCATCAGATTCAGATCCATATTTTATCCATTTATTTCTTGACAGGACTTGTCTAGATTTGATTTATGAGGCCAGATGTAGATCCATTAAATGGAGATATTCCATGATCTCCATCCAATGCACAGACTCGACCCGACCCAACCCGAAGACCCAGCCAATCAGCTGCTATAAGTTCTTTCCCTAACACTGTGGTCTTCGACAGTCTGTACCATTGCCTCCAAACATGGTACTCTAAATCGGTGCACAAAGACTACACACCTGTAGAAATAAGATGGAGGACGGGTGCCAACCGTGGTCAACCTGTGCCAGGGGCACTTCGCGGAGCGGGCAGTAAAGTCAGAAAGCCTTTAAAAGAAGCTGAAGTGGTGGGCTGACATCTCCCTTTAGGAAAGACTCACTTTGCTGCCAAATAAGCTCTCTCACTCTTTTGTTATCTTTTGACTGTGGTTGTGCGGATTATAGAATCAGATTTTGAAACTTCTGTTTTGTTCTGTTAATATGTCAGGAGTCTTGCTCACTGTTCTTAAGGGATTTGATGAGTAAGTGTAGACTGACAAAGGATATAAATGTACATTGTGAGCTTATAAACACCCCATGAAACGGCTTAACGAATGTAGTTAAGTTTTCATTTTGGAGAGCAGCTGAATGGACTACAAAAAAGAAAAAAAAGGACATGACGAAGAATGCAAGATTATGCGATCAAGATTTTTGGACCCTGTATATCTGCTAAACGTTAAACGGTATCACTTTACAACAAGGTTCTATACGAATGCAACATCTAAAATTAAATTAAAAATACTTTACTGTATTTATTAATATTGGTAAAATATGCACATATGAATACCTTTTTAGCATGTTGTATAAACTAACATCAGTTAATATGGGAACACTTTTAATGTGTCCTTGTTACAGGTCAAATGCATTATAAGCAATAACAGTAAATTATACATAATTACAAGAATCACTAAACCAAACCCTAAATCTACAGTAAGTACAGGTAGCTAATTAATATTACTCAGTACTTATTTGTGTAATTACACTGTATCCAGGATACATTAATATAAAGTGTGTCCATTATTATAATATCAACAAGCATGAATTGACAATAAACAACAGCAAGCTTATAAATTAATATTAACCTAAATTATAGAATGCAGTAAAAAAATTAAGTTTATTGTTCATGCATTGTCTAATGTTAACAAATTGTACTTGTTTGTAAATGTTGCTTGTAAATTTAGCCTCAAATTTAGCCTTAAAATATTTCTCACATCCAAAATTTTCTAGTAGTTGTATTTTAAGTGCTTTATTTACAAAATAGTCTCTAAAAAAGTATTACGATTTTTCTGGTACGATTCAGCTTAAAAATACATGAACACTCCCTAAATTTGCCCAACATTATAATATGACTAGACACACAGTATAAGGACAATCCATTATGTATTAGTGACTTTTATTGAGCTAACTCGCAGTTAAACCAGATGGACAATGTCTGAAAAGCCAGAGAAGGCCTGACAGAAGTTCTTCCTGTGGGGTATTTATATGCCTAAAAATTTTGTGAATTGGACATTATTTTATGAAATAAGTGTATTTCAAGTGGACCATGTCATATCATGACAATGAAACTACTGGCTAACAGTAGCTGTTAATGGCCTCAGTGAATGCTGGCACTGGGTGGACGAAGGTTGGCATCCGTAGGGAAGGAGTGCGAGGGTGGCAGAGAGAGATGTACCTTGAGGCGCTTTAGGATTAGAGGGCTTATTGAGGGCATGTTGCGGACGGTGATGGGCAACATCTGCTGAGGTCACAAAGCACAGGTGGGCCACGGTGCACAAAACCACCAGGCCAAAAAGTTCACCAGGAAGCCAAAGGAAGGAAACGGGCCAGAAAGAGGAGAGGAGGGGAAGGGAAAAAACAGAAAACAAGTGAAAAAGAGAGTGAACAGTGAGGAAAAAGCAAGGCAAGGGCATAGAGAGAGAGAGAGAGAGGTGAAGTAGAAGAAGGGAAAGAGAGAACCAAAATGATTCAGCATCATTCAGAACAGAGTCGCGGGTCCATCAGAATGGAGTTCTGTAGGTTTTCACAAATATGATTACACTGTTTCTTATTAATAGGGCTGGAAATGCAATGCATTCCCTTACTGTGATTATTTAATTAATCGTAAATTAATATGTAAAATTGGTAAAAGATTTATGTTCAATAATATATAGATAAAATATAAACTGTATTGACTTCCTAATCCCCTTTTTGTAAAGTCTATGATAATCTGATAATCGACTGACAGTCCTATTAAAACATTTACATATCAAACATTATCATTATCAGTGATAATGTTTCTATCTTCATTTCCACTGTGACGGCACCTGTGACTCTGCAGCAATGCTGTGTGGATCAGGCTGGATTCAGTCTTGCCACAAAGAGAGTTTCGCAACAGACTTACTGTGGCCTGTCCTCCAGCACAGGCGTTGACAATACGGCGTTTCTGTTGAGATCAGCAGCATTATAAAGTACAGATTGAAGAGTTATTGACCCATAGATACACCACTAATAACTGATGTTACCTTAAATACAACTTGCCTTCTTGGTAGGTGCCTGTATTTCATACCTCTATGCAATGGACTGCACATAAAAATGCATTCAAAAGGAAAGACTACTGAAAATGCTTCAGTTTTGCATTCTTTTTCATTTTAAATCTAATTCAATCAAATGTTGGTTTAAATTTTTCAAAACCCTAATACATTTTGTTCATTTCCAGGTTTAAACGGAAAAAAATACCACATTTTCAGATTTTTGGACCATACTGTGCATGACAAATACACTACCATTCAAAGGTTTGGGGTTGGTAAGATTTTAATAGTAACAGTAATATTATGAAATATTATTACAATGTAAAATAACTGTTCTCTACTGTAATATATTTTAAAATGTAATTTATTCCTGTGATGCAAAGCTGAATTTCCAGCATCATTACTCCAGTCTTCAGTGTCACATGATCCTTCAGAAATCATTCTAAGATGCTGATTTGCTGCTCAAGAAACATTTCTTATTATTATTAATGTTGAGAACAGTTGAGCTTTTTGTGGAAAGAATTATGCATTTATTTTCAGGATACTTTGAAGAATAGAAAGTTCAAAAGAACAGAATTTATTTAAAATACAAATCTTTATAACATAATAGATGTCTTTAGTGTCACTTTTGATCATTTTAATACATCCTTGAAAAAAAATCTTACTGACCCCAAACTCTTGAACAGTAGTGTACATATATAGTAATATTTAATAATTCAAATACAAGATATAAATATATTAACATTTATATATATTTTAAAAAACAATATTAAGTAAAAAGTGCATTGATAAATGCACAATCCAAATAAAGAAAATCTATACTGGCTCGCTGAATTTTAGAGTAAGAGGAAAATACAAGCAAATCAAGAAGGCAAGTGCTTTTCAAGCTTATCTCCCTGCAGAAAGTTTTTCACCAATTTTATCAGAAAGTTACATTATGTTAAGGTACTCTATGCATAAGGAGGCCAATCAAAATATGAAAGACACATGGTATTTATGTATTTAAAAATTGGATGCATTTTTGATGCTGTATAAAGTTACAGTTGCATAGTGTACCTTAAAATGATATACCACAACCATAAAAGTTCCCTGAGAAGGCCAAAGAAAAAGCAGGAGAACAGCTGCGTGTTAAGATGTCATTATAAATTCCCACAGTGTTTTCAATCAGTTATAATAACAGGCACCTCTCTGCACCTCCAACAGTGCATGTGGATAAACTAGAGCACAGTTTTCAGCTATGTCTCTCTTTGCAGCAGGACTGTAACACACATATCACGGTATTAGGGATGAGGGACAGCGAACAGCCCACAAACCTTCAACATTAGAGCCTGACTGGAGCGCAAAGCTGCCAACGTTTTCACTGGGAGCCCCTGCTTAAAATGGCCCAACATACAAATACACGGACATGGATACGGATACATAAACACACACATACACACACACTCAAGTGATAATTCCCATTTTTGTTCCACCACTGCAGGGTGTATCCTTTCAGTCTAGCACAGTGACCTTTGGGTTTAACCCTAACTGCAAAGACTCTATAGTACACAACCACCCTTATGAGCAGCTTTCTAAATAGTCTACTGACTCCCATGTGGCCTGGACTACATGCATGATAAACAGCTCTGTTTTGATGTCATATAGCTGTATGATATACTTCATACACTTACTTATACACAATAAAAACAGTGATTAAATACTTAGAAATAAGACTATCAGCTTGTGTCCTGCTGCTATTACTGTTCTTTCTTTTTCAAGCCAAACAGATTCAGTAGAAATATCTACTGCCAAGGCTATTTTCTGCTTTTATATCGCGTGCTGTTTTTGAGATTACATAATTGATAAAATAGCTTCAAAAGGCCAAAATTACTTTTAAATAGGCCAGGGCTGTTACCAAAACCCCTTTCCACCACATAAGAAACTTGGCCACCTTTAACAGAGAGCCTTATCAAATCCAATTCAGCAGGCTGTTGGTAAAATTGCCTTGTTTACATGAAACTGTGATTTCCCCGAGAGAGCTGATCAACTTTGAGGTCTTGGCTTGTGTTCATGTGCTACCGACAACATCCAAGCTGTCAATCTATTGTTTCTGCCTTATTTCCCCTTATGTTAATGTCTCTAATTTAACTGCAAACACGTTGTAAATGTCTTTTTAAGGGTAACCATGACAAATCACTTTGACAAATAGAAGAATATCACGGAAACTGGAATGAAAACATATGCTTGGGATTTTCCAGCACTCAACACCAGATAACCTATTTGATAACTTATTTTAAAACATAAATGAACAGTGTATCACAATATCAACTCAATGAAACATTCACTCACCCTGTGAGTGTAGTCGCCACATACACCCTAGAAAAAAATAATAAAAATCCATCACACACAGTCCTCTAAGGCCATTTCACAAATCATAAGAAAATTAGCTGCTATTTTAATGCATTTCATGCATGATTTTACCTTCTCTCCTTTTGGACCAGGTTCACCCTGAAAAATAAGATTTGAACAAAAACTTATAGTCCATCCAAAATGTAATTCATGCACAACATTCCACTGCCATGTGAAAACTCCTGTGAAATGATGACTATATAATAATACATATTAAAGCAAATGCTTACTGGTACTCCTTTAGGACCACGAGGACCCTGGGAAAATAATCAGAATAACAATATGGAAGTGTTACTGGATTGTCCATGATTAACTTTTCCTGTTTACAAAACTTCTCAGCCATAACAAGCACAACAATTCCTTATAAATTAATTTCTTATGTTAGAAAAGGAAAAGCAAAAAAGAAAACTTTGACTTTAAAGTGCTTAGGCTGAAGCAAAAGTTTGCTCAAGGAAGCTTTAGTAGGTTACAAGTGTCATTATGTGCTTGTATGGAGGGCATCAGTGGCCACTTTTAATAAAACAATGTCCCACAATGCACCATGCTCTCTACAAACATGTAACTCACAGCCTTAGAGCTGACAGACAGATTGATGAAATGCCTTCAGAGGAGCCATAATATTCAACCAGAAACACTAACAAATCAATTTCTGTAATACTACCGTATATAAACACAAAAGCAAACGTGGAGCATGAAGAATCTGAGAAGAAACTTGTCAATAAAAGATGAAAAACCCAGCTTAGGTTGTATTTGGGTAAGCTATATATTACTTTAAAAGCTCAATGTGGCATGTTCAAAAGCTCAGCAGGGGCCATTCAGCTCTGATGCTGTCTTATAAAGGTGTCAATTCAGAAAGTTCTTCTCTTTTATAGTTTCTAAGCTTGCCGTTTCTCACGATGCTATAAAAGAAAGAACACAGAGGTTGTACTATATTTCACAAGAAATGGTTTAAAGCACATAGCCTGGAAGCATAACGTCTCTGCCCATTGTCTTTCATCACGTAAAAGAAAGCTGTGGACTACATTTTTCAAATTGCAGTTTAAGATGACAGAGCCAACCCAATGTCCTTGTTTTAATACCACAGGCGGCCAAAGTCATACAGATATTGACATAAAGTCACTTTTGACAAATGCCACTGAATGAAACGAGTATGTGGCCTCTCTTCTCTCTCTTTCTCACACAAACACACACTACCGTTTAGTCACTCTTCCCATAAATCAAACTACAAGAGTGTTGTTCTTGTGAATTTATATGGCCATGCTTACAGCCTAGATAAACATCACTGTAACAAGCCATCTTGAAAACAAATGGCTCAACTGGTGATTTTTATAGACACTGACAAATTTCTCTTTATGATATGTTTTACTTTTTTACATATTTCTCTTTATGACAGATGGTTTTTATTCCAACGGTATTTCATTAGCGAAAGAAAACATGACAGATCTCATTATGTGTGTCCTTTTGAACTAAAAGTATTTAGATTTGTATTTTAACACTTCAGTTAATTCCAGCCAAGGTTAAAATGTATTTTCTTAAGATCATATTCATAGAAAATTGTTATTGCACTGAACCTCTAAAGCCAGTTAACAATGGCTAAAAATGTTAAAATGGTAATGAAACTGCTTACCATATCACCCTTTGGACCATTCTGTCCCTGTGAAGTAAAAAAAAAAAAAAAAAAGTTTGGCAAAGGAAAAATATCCATTCTCCTTAATCTTTTTAGGTAGTACAAATCACTCCATTCTTTATATATTCTTTATATATTATGTCCTTATGGAGACAACAGTGAATTTATTACAATAATTAGCATAATTATTATTACCATAATTATCCTCTTTATTGCCAAAATGACCAATTATCAATTACTGCCGAATAATTTGGTACAAGGGTTCGGAGGTTCCAAACCTGTGCGAGCGTCAATTACTCAAACATTTGTAAGGAATGAAGCGAGACTCACGGCTTTCCCGTCCAAGCCGATGGGGCCCTGGAAAAAAGTAAGAGAACAGATTGGTGACACTGTCAAGGCACAAAACAGCTCCAATTCTCCTGTCTAGACTAGCTAATATGACAGTGTTTATGGAAAAAATGTATTTCCTTGAAGGTCAGGCCAAAGCATGGTGAAGCATACTGACTCACTAAAAACTCTGTATTTTAACACTGTGTGCCAAATGTGTCCAGCAGATCAGTGATCATGCAGAGTAATAAACACCTTAAAGGACTTTAACATCCTGTAGAATGCCCAAAGAAAGGGTCCTAGGACATTTTTAAACCTTACAGTGCCTATATAATCTCACATTATCCAAGTTCTAGAATGACAGCTGCATAAGTCTACTGTATGTTTCTTCTCACTTCCTTGAGTCATTTCCACATGCATCCATTAAATAAGGGGCCACAGAAGCAGTGGCTAATTGATGGCTTTTATAAACTCACACATAAACTCTACACAAGTTTGTCCAGTTGGCTTCAGACAAAAGTCACTTACCGGAAAGCCTGGAAATCCTCTAGTACCGGGTTGTCCCTGAGGGGAGACAGAAAGAAAAAAGAAGAGGAGTTATTTTCTATACGAAA
>JAFVLL020001246.1:35255-116221 GCA_021397915.2 Tor tambroides | reverse complement strand
TGCTGTTTTATGACCCTGCCTGTTCTGACCATGTTTACCAATAAAGCTCTGCATATGGATCCGCACGTCTCACGTCTTATCAGCCCCGTAACATACGTAGAGTATACAGATACATTTATAGATACCATATAGATACATTTTTACCATGGTGTTGAGGTTCTAAATGTGGTTATCATGATCTAAATGCATGCTACTGAGGAAGACAAAAAAAAAAAAATCTCAAACACTCAGAATAATTACATTTCACCATATAAAAAATGAGGTTGTGACAATTTTTACAGACGTTACTGTTTGTGATAATGAACATAAATTTACATCTGCATCCTAACTCAAGCTACTGTGCATTTCTAAGAGAAAAGAAAAAAGTAATAATATTAACACTGCAGCCTGCACTGCAAGCTGTGCTAAAGATATGCATCGACACCGAAAAAAACAATAAGTAAGATTTACTTAATTTTTATTTTGCAAGTTTTTGCACACATAAGTTTGAAGTAAAATGTAAGTATTGAATTAAGTAAAATCTACTTAACTAAGTTAGGTAAAATTAGCAAAGGAAATAAGTAAATTTAACATGGCCAGTTAGAGTTTGATGAGTAAGTTTTACTTAATTATTTTAAGTTAAATCTGCTAAGTACCTTTCACTCAGTCATGACTTCTAAAATTTACTCAATCGATGTAGCACTCGGAAACAACCATGCTATTAAAGCATTTGATTCACTTACGAACATGTAAGCAAGCAAGTAGACAGCTTGTTATCCTTTTAAGATAATATGTCCACTCAATAGAATTATTACCCAAATGAATACAGAGACCTCAATACCTGGTACACCATACACAATGACGGTGACGATCAGTGGATAGTGTTTGAGTATGAATGGGTCATTTTGAGTAGAAAATCAACTCCAGATGTCACAAAACAGTAAGTTACTAAACCTAACAACAAAAGCAACCATAAAACAGTGTAAATACAACTCAAAAACATTGAAAAATGTAACCTTTTTAATTATTCATGCCCCAGTGCATAATGGGAAAAACGGGATCATAACTTTGATATTTACGTAAAGAATCCTTGTAAACATAAACAATTCCAAGCAAAAATATACTTATAAGTTCAAACTTTAATACAAGCTTAAATTGAGTACTAATATAGAATTACTAATATAGGGGTAATTCTTGCCTGAACTAAATTATTTAATGCAGAAATTACATTTGTTTTTATGTAGCATTTACTTCACCAAAAAATCATTTTTATCAGTGAAAGTTAGGCAACACAAACCTGTTTCATGATTTGAAACAATACCAATGCAGAAATTAACTGTTCAATTAAGACATTTTCCTTGTTAAGGAAAAATGACTGGAAAAGTGTAAACAATTCAAAAACAAAGTGTTTGTCATGTTCTAGTTTAAAACCACAATGGTTTTATACAACTTTCACTTGGGAGCAAAAATCTGCCTTTAAACTTTTGAAGCCCATATCGCCCAGCCCTTTTTAGGTATTAAAAAAGTAAAGAAAAGAAACATGCATGGATGAATTGTTCACAATAAGATCTACAACATGCATTTAGATAAGAGATATGGTGAATTTTCATTTTTATATTGACTTTAACCCTTTAAGCGTTATCTCTTTGATCAAGAGATATCAGAGATAAGGTTGCTATATAATTTTCTGAGCTTCAACCAGAGTTTTTTCAAGGACTATTTAACTGTCCTCCCAGATGTCTCTGTTCTATTATTGAGAGCACTTATTTTTTATTAAATTAAGTGGCATAGATGATTCTACAGTATATTTCAAAAGAAATGCTTACTTTATATTTCATGTTGTACATTCTCATGATGCTTTTAGCATACAAAATGTTTGTTTTATAGCATGTTTTAATTTTCTTTCTTTTTGCAACTTTAACATAAACTATCAGCTTATCAAATGTATAAATGAGAATGAGAATGAGAATGTGCTTTATTGGCCAAGTATGTTTACACATACGAGGAATTTGTTATAGTGACAGAAGCTCTACAGTGCAACAGAGAGACATCAACAGGACAGGACACAGATAATAAAAGAATACTAAACAAATATACAAATAGGCAATGTCATTGTAAATTGTCATTGTAAAAGAGCAGCATTAAGGTTTTTCAAGCATTCTATCATGTTCCACAGAAGAAGAAAAAAAAAAACAATTGCATATGGTTTTAGAAAGGCATAAGTAAATAACGTGACTGAGTTTTCATTTTTGGGTGAACTATTCTTATAATCTTGCTTGCTTACAACCCATAACCCCTGAGGATTAATCAGAGCTCTCAATTACCAAAAAATCTGTCATCACATCAGCTCAGATGAAGTCCACAGGCAGAGAGAGAAAATGATTGCTGGAGAGGTGACAACAGCATGTAATAATGCAAAGTAAACCCAGTGTTTAAGGGGGAGATGAGTAAACAATCCCATTTCCATGACAAAGGGGTGAAGCAGATGTGACTCACGCACGAGGCGCCATTCCAGACGAAGACTCGCTCATCAAGCGCTCGATCTCTCTCGTCTACCGCATACCCTGCGAAGAATTCGGGGTTCTTTTCGCAAAGAGCCCGTTCTGCAGTAAAGACGAGCTCCCTGATGACTTGATGGTGTCATAAATTAATAGAATAGCACAGACTCTGACTGAGACACTGCTGTTTCACAGGAAACTACACAACAAATAACCAGAGAGAGGAGAGGAGAGAAGAGCTCTCAATTTTAAGTAGATGTTCTCCTAAAACTCCTAGAAAAAACTATTAGCAAATGAGACAACTGTTGACATACAAAGAAGAGCTATAAAATGAATATGAATGGCATACTGCATCTCAGATCATTTGGTCTAGATGAATAACGTTTGAGCTCCAATTAAAATCTCTGACTTCTGACTAATCGAGAAAAATGTTTCCAGTTGCTTCCTGCTTCTTATGTATGGAAGCAATTGAGATATTAATGAGGATGTATTTTTGATTTCCTGCAGGTTAAAAAAGGGAAAAAAAGACAGAGAAGAGAAATAAGACCAGGGTTATTATAGATAACTAAAACTAAAACCATAAAAAACACCTCCGTTACATACTAAGAATGAATATATATATATAAATCAAATATTTAAAAAACCTACAACTTATTATCAGCATTATTTCTCATTTTCATTTACTTTAACTTGATTTACTAAAATAACTAAAACTACAAAAAAAAAAAACACTTAAAAACTAAAAACAATAAAAAGAAAATAACAAATACACAATAAAATTCACTAAAAATGTAAAATTAAAATTAAAACAAAATTATTATTAATTATTCAAAATTATTTTAGGGTCTAACTAGTTGCTTATTAGCATGCATAGTACTAGAATATTAGCCATTTATTAGTACTAATTAAGCACATATAAATGCCTTATTCTGCATGACCTTATTCTACGTCCCTAATCCTACCCAATACCTAAATTTAACAACTACCTTGCTAACTATTAATAAGCAGCAAATTAGGAATTTATTGAGGGAAAAGTCGTAGTTAATAGTGAATAAGTTTTCCCTATTCTGAAGTGTTACCAAAATTTACAATAATATCGACTAACATATCATTGAATGAGACATGGACAGTGTTGGGAAGATTACTTTGGAAATGTAATAGGTTACAGATTACAAGTTACCCTATTTAAAATGCATTAAGTATAGTGTAACTATTTCAATTACTTTGTTAAAGTAATGTAACTAACAGTTTTTGATTAATTTTCTAAATTTCTCATGTTTTCAACTGTTAATCATTTTTAAACATTTAAAGCAGACAGGGTAAACCTTACAGTAGTACTCAATACTGATTACTGTCAGACTTTCAAAATCTTTCATCACTTGAATTAAGATTATTTAAAAAAATCATTTTAAAGCACAACCACCACAAAATCAATCTTTAGCACCTCCTTTTATTTTAAGATCATTCTAAAGTTAAATACAGATTTAAAATCATAACAAGATATAGTTTATAGCTATGATACTGTTTTTGAAATCAAATCTTTGCAGCTATGTCAGGAAACACTGATATCTAACAACGCTTTGGAAAAAAGTTAATCTAAAAAAAAATAAGCATATACACAAACTCACATAGGAAATTAAACAGTTATCGAATAAGATTATGTGTGTCCTAAACCCCTGAAACACTGGTATCTCATATTTTAGAGCAGTCAATGCAATTTGGGAAAGAAATCAAAATCTGTATGTGAGAAAATTTTCAGATGTACCCCACTTTGTAATCACTAACATTTTTATAAGTAACTGTAATTTAATTACACATTTTTTCTCAGTATCTGTAACAGATTACAGTGACATTTATTTTACATTACATGTAACTACTTACACCCCAACACTGGACATAGATTAGGTGTCATCCTACATGACAGAAAGAAGAAAAAAAAGAGATGAGAAGAGACAAAGAAAAGAGGAAAGGGATGAAAAGAGACCTAAAAGAGACAAAGAGAGAAGGAAGAGAAGGGAGGAGGTTGGAGGAGGAGATGAGAAGCAGTTAGTTAGTCACAAAACCCCAGTGAGCCGAAGGTTTCTCCTGCTGTTTTTTTTCCAGAGCGCAGCCAAGAGACTCTCAAACTCGGCTGAAGTGTCTGCTGGAGCTCACTGCAAGGGAGAGGAGGAATCATGAATCAGCCTGTCAGTCAGTGGAATAAAAGGAAAATCGAGTGATAGGGAAAAGAGGGGATGAAGAAGTGTGTGCAGGTGCCCGGCGGCGGAGCTCCAGGCCTGCTGAATTAGTTTAATTAGGTATGTGCTCCTGGCTGTCCTTTTTCAGCTCTGCTGCACACGTATTCCCTCTGCAGACTCCACGCCTTCAATCCCCTAATTTTTCTCCCTCTCCGGGCCATCCTCTCTGTCTCCTCCCTCCTCTAATCTAATCAGAATTCCTCTTCACTCTCCATTCCTCTCACAATAGCTCCATCATGGGCCAAATGGGGATTGTAGGGGGAAAACATTGCAGAGCGTGTTCGATTATATCCGGCTGGTTAACTAGTAAATATGTCTGGGAGAACACAATCAATTTGCCTTTGTCAATGTCTGGCAGAGCGGCTTGATGGTATACAATGTAAAGACAGCGCAATCGTTCGTTAGCTTTACTGTACTAAATCATTTTATAGCCAGCTGGACAGTGTGAACTCAACAAATCAGTGAACCGTAAAGTGTAATGGATCATCATGAGGTTTATTCTTTGGATGAAGTGACTGCGTGTTCTTAAACTCAAACATGAGACCAAAGAGCTACAGAGTGTGAATGGGCTACTTATACGTAGTTCGCTCCGAATATTAAGCAGTGGTAAGAAAAAGAGTCTTCAAAATAAAAAAAGACCAACATCACCTTCAAGCATGAACATATTATCACCTACAGCAACACATCCAACTTTCAGTGGGCTGAAAATAGGTTTGGCATCTAATTACTTATACCTTTCGTGAGGTCTATCATCAAATGTGTTCGCATTTTGACTTATAATATATAGTCCACAGAGAGTGTTTGCTCGCCAACTCCACCACTTAATGCTTACATTACCTGTATCTGGGAAAAAAAAAATGTCTCAGTCCCATTTAAGCAGTGTAAATGGTTCACTCATAGCTAATCGCAGCAATCTGTGATTGAACCACTTAAAAGGATTAAGCTGAGGAATGAAAAGGTTTTCTCTCTTTTCACCTCGCTTTTTCATGTGTTACAAATTAGAAAAAAAATAGTCACATGAATAAAAACAAAAATACAAAATGAATAAAGTATAAATAGGAAATAAATAAAATAAAAGTATAAATAAGGTATATAAACTCAAACGGATTCAGATACACATTCCATGTAGGCTAGATATCAATGAGAACAATATATCAAACTAAGTCAGAGCCATTGCCTTCGCTATGACAGGCCGAGTCCGACATATAGCTCAATAACGCTTATCCCAGTTTGTGGTCCTTTCCTGATCCCAGTTCTCCTCTCTTTTATCTCTCTCCTATCTCCTGTAACTGCTTACAGTCTATCATAACTCTTATATTAAACTTTTATTTGAAATGATATCAAACAAAATATCAGTGGCACTTGCAAACAAATAGTACTGCTAGACTTTTTCTCAAAACTTTTACTTTTTTCATTTTCTTGTTTGCAATTTACTTAAAAACTTTAAAGTCAGATCCCCTCAGGTCCATACAAAGAAGGTCTATAAAATACTCAGAGAAAACCAACCACTAACGTCGCCATTCACATATATAAATATCTAGTCGTTCACAGATTATAATTATGATGATTAAACTTATATTATTACATATTTGAATTTTCTTTTTAGCTCTGAATGTGTCCGGGAGGTACGCCAGGAAAAGCTTTACCTCTGCAAGTTCAATTGTGCATTTCAGCAGCACAAAGATGAAAATGTGTGCACGTGTGTAAGCGAGGAAACAAGAGAAGTGTGGAAATTGTAGAGAAAGCGAGCGACAGAGTGTGTGTAGGTTACAGATGTGGGTATTTCAGAGTGAGTGAAAACTTTGTATGCGTGAGTGTGTGTAACCATGTGTGTTACCAAGTATGACTCTCCTGGAAGTATTCTTGAATGTATTCATATGAGTATTTGGCGAAATGAGCGGCTGTTTGAGTGCCGAAATGGTGAAACAAAATGGATAAGTGCATATAGTGATTCAAAACAAAATCATATTCCTTCATTCCGGCTTTCAGAAAGAGACGAGCCATCATAAATAAAACCAATTTAGAGTGGACCAAGATGACCCAGTATCCATCATCGTCACCAGCATGCATACTTTCCCATATATTTGAAACAACAAAATACTTTTTATAAGCTTATAAAAAAAACATATCCCTCGTTCATCCATCACTCTCCATTAGTAAAAGTTAAATGTCTTGTGTCAATCTGCCTGAACTGATAAAGATAAAACTAACTTCACCACATATCTGCCTGCAACGTGCATCAAACCATCAGAAAAAAGCCCAACCCCAGCAGAAAGAGCATCACTCTGCAGAGAGATTTTTTTTTTCAACGTGGCATAAATGGCCTTGTAGGCTTTGACTGACTGTCTCTGAGCTTCAGTAGAACGTCACATACTCCATCGGCTTCAAAATCAACAGCCACTGCAGGGAAAAAAAGCAGTATGCGAGCAGCTATTACAGTGAGGTGCCACAGGGCACACTACTGAGCCTGCCGCTGTTCTAAACCGCACCGCAAGAACACAAAACAGTTTTGACCCTTCTTAATCTCTGCCTTTCTCTTTAGTTTTGTTCTGACCCGTGGGAATTTTGAGACGGCTGGGACGCATTCAGGTAGAGTTAATCAGATCTATAAGAACAGTGTCATCACTCAGATGAGTGGGCCCTGCCAGCCGCCAGTAGCCTCCGGGGACACAATCCCATAATTTACCAAAATCACTCTAAAGTTTGCAGCAACAGTGCAGGGATTACTTGTTAGCTACTTATGTAAACTCGCGGCCTCTATGCAGCAGTGAGGGACAAAGGAGCGAGGTGGCACACAATGTGGAGCTGTGCACGTTGGAGAACGAGCCTGCGGCGGAGAACTGCAGCTGTCAAGCAGGAGCTCTACCATGCATCCGTGACTGATTACCGAGGAGCCGCTACGCCACACGTTCATGCGATGCAAGCCTCCGCGAGATGTGCAGCCGAACTGTTGGGGAACGACAAATTTGTCCTTTTTTGTCTTGTTTGAGTCACTGTGAACTGCAGTTAAGCCTGAGGCAAAATGTGTTTTGGGCTCTCCTGCTGAGATTTTAATTTGTTTAGCTAAAATGCTAAATCACAACTTGCGTGCTTTAGGTTACTAATTAATAATAGGGAACTTCTGCTGCATTGGGAATGAATTTTTACATTCCTCTAGAGAATAAAATATCCGGCTACACGGCTAATAAACAGAATATGTCTCGTAGTGTCTCCTTCAGTTTAATTAGGTCACTTTTTGTCATATGGCTGAATGAATCGTGCCATTTCAGCAGTGGACACAGAACTAATACGATCAGGGCTTTTGCTAATTAGAGCACTGAAAGTCACATGGCCGTGGACTGGAAGCATGCACGCTGACAAATCACTGGCAATCACACTAACAAAGGGAAGCCATTTTGCATATATCATCATCAGACTTAACACAACAAAGAAGATGGATGCGGGACTGGCGCCGGCAGCATGGCATTTATCGAAGAGCACGACATACAACAACCCATGCTACATGATTAGATTGGGCTGCAAATTATCAGAAACCAGTAGGAGGGGTGGAGGTGATGGCAGTGTACTTAGGCCACCCGGTGCAGCTCACACCAGGCAGAAGGCGACTAGAAACCACCTCTGGATCTGTGCGGATCTCTCCCACAGGGCTCGGCCATGCTAGCACAGCGGCAATGAGGACAAATGAGTGTGTTGCGGTGCTGACATTAGACTGGCATGGGGACGAGGGAACCATGTGACGGCTTTCCGAAGTGTGGCCTGGAGACGGGCCAGTCATCGCTGGCACAGCAGAGGGCCGCTGCTCCTCTCCGCCTCTGCGCCATGACGGATGGGCGGGCAGACAGCTGTTTAACATCACAAGATTTACAGCCCTCCCGTAGCAGCCGTCAGTCCAACACCTATCAGCCTGAAGTAAATCTCCTGTCTCCTGCCTCTCAGAGAGGAGCGTGAACTGAGAAGCCACTTGAGCAATCGGCTGTTAATCACCTGACCTCTATTGTTCTGCCATAACCGAGGCCAGGCCAACCCCTATCGCTCTCCTCCTTCTCCTCTTTCACTTTCACTCACTTCTCTACCCTCCCTCCTCTGCCCTCTTCTGCCCAGGGATGTGTAAAGCTACATATTTTCAAAAATCGACTGGTTGGAGGGTTGCCTGAATGACTAGTTGACTAATCAATGTTAAGGAAGCCTGTATAATTAGGTTTTTTGGGATTCTCCAGACACGAATTGAACATTCCTTAAGGGGCATTAACAGAACATCCTTGAATTCAAACATGCTGGTGTTTCCAGGCACATCCTAAAAAGCTTGTGCTGGGATACTTAAAGTCAGCATGAAATGGAAATAAATGCGTGTTACTTATCTTATTGTGAATGATATATCCATGCATGCGTTTAATTTTTCACCACTGTTCTGAGCTGGTCATTTTTAATCAAAATGTCATAACTTGATCTTCTGGTAAAATGACAGACTTCTTTCTGGTGATGTATGCCACCCTATAATCAACAAGTCAGCTTAAACCCCGTAACTTTCTTACAATCAACTGCAAGCTCACATTCACATCTGCCTCCATACAATCAACCAATGATAGATTGAACCAAGTTCTCGCCCTTTTTCTATAATCCATTTCACACGAATGTACATCACAATACAGAATGAAACATCTGTCGCTACTTCTGTTTCATCGCAACTTCAAAAAACCATGCAAGACTTGACACAATGACCAAAGACCTGCATGTTGCTCTAAATAGGATGGATTTAAAGACTCTGTTTCAAAAGTACTGCTGCTAAAAATATCAAACGTCTAGATAAACTAGTTGACCAAGTAAACTAGTGACCCCATTCCTATTCCTGCTTCCCTTTCCTTTTACAATCTCTCTTTTTCCCCTCCATCTCTCCGTTGCTTTGTAATCCATGTCCCCTGTGCGCTGCTGGGAGGTCACTGGGCATGAGGAGGTGGATCAGCAGTGGCTGTGAATGCCGCAGTGTAAAGTTACATGCTCCGGAGGCTTGCAAAAGCTCGAGCTGGATAACACTTCCGCCCTGATGGAATTGCGGACAAACACACGCAAATGTTTTTTTATCATGAAGGGTAAGTTCCATTGAGTTCTTTCATTATTATTACAGCAAGGCAAGCTAATGCTATTTTCTATCCTCTAACCCTACTTAAATTATATTTGATAATTTAGAAGTAGTGATTTAATTAGCACGCTGTGCTTTACAGTAGCTGCTACACAATTTGCACTGTAAGACCCTATTTAGAAAGGTCTGTCTTTAAATTCACTCCCTCTAAAACACTGGCACTACACCCTTACACATGCAGACAGACATCTTTGAAAATTTGCAAGACACCATTTAACCCCTACTTTGCTGTCTATGCTAAGCTTTCCAATAAAATAAAGGTAAAAAGCAGTTTTGCAAAAACACCTAAATAAACCCTTCAGTTAAATAAATAAATGTAATTGTTTCATTGTCCTAGAAATGCCTCAAAGCTATGTACAAAGACTTGTGCTGTTTTTAGGATTAGAATTTATTTTAAAACATTGATGTCTGCGGATATTTTTTCAAAAACAAGATGTTTCTGCAGTCGCCATGGCATGATTCCACAAAGAGAGCAGACGTTTTGATTGTGTGCATACAGTGACTTTGGAATAATGGAGGACATTCTGCACAAACCAGGCCTTAACATCAAAAATACACGGAATATGCAAAACTATGGAAAACTACGGAAACCTGACCTGGTTAAAGCCATCTGCTATGCAACTATGCAAATGCAGTGTAAACAGAGCACGACTACAGTGGAGCGGGGAAATAAATTGGAGGGCAGGTCATGTGACCTTGCACTTCGTTTATGAGACAACAGGAATGTTAGGTCGCACATAGAGCGAAGCATTTACTCTTCTCGCATCTGCCCACCCCTCCTCCTACTCGCTCTGGCATCTGGCACCTTCTCCTACTCTGTAATGCCAGGTAATTACCTATCCTATCTGTTGCTGCTTACCCATTCTACCTACTCTCAAAACATTCAGGAAAAGCAGTGGGCTCCTTTAATTATCTGCTTTCTGCATCACTCTGGAATGCGTCCAAGTCTATCCCCCTGGACCGCCTCAAAATAAATCAGGGATTCATACCAAAACCAGCCACGCTTGTGTCCATAGCGCAGCATTATAGTACGTGTCGTGGGCTGCGCTACTTATGTTGAATACTGCGATTCAAGCAACACAATGTAATCTGCGGCTTCAAAGGCTGCCTGGGCAACTAGCAAGTCTGACCTGGACCTCTTCTAATGATAAGTGCCTAAGCGGCCTTAATCACTGGTTTCACACCATTGCGAAACGTGCACAGTGTTTGAATGCTTCTCAATGACCTGAGGTCCATTAACAATTCATTTGGGTTAGCAAGTAAAGTTCATCCGATGCCAATGAACGAAATGGAAAGGAGGGTACAAAATAAAATAAAAAAAATCACTTCCCTGGAGCTGGAAACAGACACGAGGATCTCGGCGGTGACCTTTTTCCCAACTTATCATCATCTGGAGAAGTGATCCCTAGTGTTTTTTTTCCTCTTGCTTTGGCTGGCATGGGGACTGAGTCACACGTCAGCCTGGATTAAAAGCTGCCCGGTACTCCAGGCCGTGTGTTGCCTTAAGAGAGACCGTGTGTTTGCGCGTGTGGACGAACTGTGCATGCATGACCTTGGACCTTGATAGAACGAGCATGACGTGTGAACACTGTGTGGCCGTGTGTGTGTATATGTGTGTGTCTATATGTGTGTGTCTAGTGGCTGCCATGCCATTCCAGTACCTATACCCGTTCTCCACCCCCTCCTTGGTATCCCAATTTGCTTCAGCCTGGAAAACAAAGTACATACGCTGTGTCTGAACAAAGTCTGGGCTGATTTCTAGACCCCCTAGTGACTTAAGAGACACAACCAAGTAGCTATGAGCTCACACAGACACAGTCATGTGACCCAGCTCAGCACAAGGGCCTTTCCTTGACGCCATTCCTTCATCATCAACACTGCAGAACACAGGACAAATAAGTAAGCTCCACCAGACAGAGGGGCAGCTCCTCCGGAGCGCTAGGCATGCAGCCTTCTTCCCAGACATCAGTGAAACGCTCTGAAGCTGTGGATGTCTGGCCTCCCTTAGGGTGGATCATTCCTTCACCCTCCACAGCATCAATAGACGGCCGTCCGCAATGAAAGGGAGACTGTACATGTATTGCACATCAAGGGTCTGTCCATGCAAGAAGTGCTGAAAAGTGAGACAGCCAAATAGCAGGAGTCTGGCGAGTGAGTCAGAAAGCAAAAGGAAACAAGGCCTGATTCTTTGTGTAGCTCTTTTTAGTATGTGTTCCTGTGACTGCAATGGGATGGATCTGTGTCACATGTTATCAGGAAGTAATGATAGCCTGCAGCTACATTATAAAGATTAAAAGAAAGACTTTCGATGTAGCCAATATGCTAAGGAGATGTCATAGAGCTGTATAATTATGAAAAAAAAAAAAACCTTGTCGAGGTTAAGGTTAGACGGATCCACAGACATTACAATTCTGCACGATATTGTGCTTCATGTTATATGAGATAATCAAATCTGGCTAAAATGGCTATTATAAAAATGGCACATTATGTTGTCTTAATAAATAAATACACTTAACCCTTAAACACTTAACACTTAAAATGCTAAAAAGTGAATTTAGGCATGACAACATTAAATACAGCACTAAAAATGGACATTCGTTTTAAGAAAAGATTACATTTTCACAAAATATTTCACTAAAGACAGCCTTATTAAATTGGTAGTGTTTTTGAAGACAGCAATATAAAAACGGGTTAAGTGCATTCGCAATTTAATTACCATGTTACTACTATTGGACATATAGGCCTATCAGCCAATACTGATAAAGCAAGATAACTGGTATGGTACTAACATTTTGTGCATCCCTACTCTCAAAGATATTGTAATTGTAATTAATAATAATAACAAAATAAACTAAATAATTTAATTAAAAATTAAATAATTTAAGTAAAATTATATCATTTACTTTAATTTAATCAATATATAAATAGGGGATAAGTGTATTCACAATTTAATTACAAAATAATATATTATATATATATATTAGTGCTGTCAATCGATTAAAAAAATAACTAATTAATCGCACATTTTTCTCAAATTAATCGCGATTAATCGCACCTAACATTAAAGTTTTTACATATACTTTTATATTGCAACAATTTCACATTCAATCTGCAAATGTACAATGTACAAACAACATAAAGACAGTATATTTTTTAATATTTCTTTAATGGCATCTTTTTATGATTGAAGGCCAGCATCATTGATATCAATACTACTGATGGCTTTATAAAATAGTTTTTTCCTCTTAATATTTAACCATTGACTGTAGCCATTCAGCATTACAGTATAATTGAGAGCTATCAATTTTAACATTTATTAGACTTAACTTCTAATTTAAGTGAACTTAAAACAATCATCACATGAACCTATTATAATAAATTACATATTTAGCTACTTGTGCCCTTCAGCAGAAATATACAGAAAATGAATACTTACCAAACACTAAATTCTAAATTAAATATAGATGAACCCCTTAAAGCTATAAAAGTTATTGATTTCCTCTTTTTTTCTTTGGTTCTTGGATTAATAGACGCAGCTGGTTATTAGCTTATTTGCCTGCTATAGCTTTAAAAGCTGCTGCTGCTGAACGTGACGCGGATCTGACATGCGTCTTATTTTCTCACAACTCTCTTTACCTTTTCTGACCCACTTCAGGTCTTAAAGTCTCTACTAATGAGCGGACGAGTTGAATCGGGTGTTTTAGATGAGGGAGACAGTGCTGGGGTGCCTCAGGACAGTTTTTAAAACCATTTCAGAGACATGTTCTTAAATGTGACGCATATATAACATATTGCATGCATGCACGCAGTTTTAAGGCAGCTTTAATCGCCTTTTTGGTAACTTCATGCCTTAACTGACGGCATAACTGCGACATTGCATGCACGTAGTTTCTTTCGCTGTTTGATATGAAATGATACAGGCTACAGCGCGCGCCGGCACCTTTGTGCGTGTATTTGAAGAGCGCGCGCTACAAGCACAGTATCTTTTCCGCGCTCGTTTGACTCGCGCCTGGCGCGGAGGCGAAGTTAGAGCGCGTCTGAAACGTCTCCCATTTGATGTGGTCATAAAGACGTTCTGCATCTAAATAAATGCAATCCTTTTCAAGAAAAAAGAGACAGAGGCAGCAGTTGCGAATAGGGTGGCCAACCCTAGCCCCACCCCTGTGTTAATTGCGTTAAATATTTTTAACGCGTTAATCAGAAAAAATTAATCGCATGCGTTAACACGCTAATTTTGACACCACTATATATATATACTGTATATATATATATATATATTTTTTTTTTTTTTTATTTCATTCATTCATCAAGACTACTATTGGACATATAGGCCTATCAGCCTGCATCCCTACTCTCAAAGATATTGTAATTGTTATTAAAGGGGTCATCGGATGCTCATTTTCCATAAGTTGATATGATTCTTTTTAATGAAAAGTCTATAATATACTTTGGTTAAAATTTCTCAATGGTAGTGTAAAAAACACCTTTTTTACTACGTCAAAATCAGCTCTGTTTTTAGCAAGCCATTTTAGTCCATGTTGCTTTAAATGCTAATGAGCTCTGCTGACCCCGACCCTCTCTTCCATGGGGTGACGATCAGTACTGTTTACTTTAGCCACGAAACTGGCTAACTAGCACATTATTAGGAAAGGCGATTTGCAAAGATTCATAAAAAAAAACGTTATACTCACTTCTTCTGTAGATGAAGCTGGATCACGAATGATTCGCACGAACATAGACGCATTTAGGCAGATCGGGGATCGGCGCATTCCCTTCAAAATGAAAGTAACGTTAATCCTCTGCGTCTTCGGCGGCTCAGATGTCAGGAGTTGATGACTGCTATTGGCATTCATCAAAACACCTCAATCACTTAATTTGAGACATCTTGTCTTCCCCTGCACCGGAGTCGACACAACGGCGGACAGCTCTCAGCTCACTCAGGGCGGGTCAAAGGTAAGACGGTCTTGTCAATCAACTATCGTGGGAGCGGCCTGTACAGAACTACATCATTCTGACAGGAATCTCAAAACAGCATGATTTGAAAAAGGGGATTTTAAAATAGGGATTTAAAAAAAAAACCACTGGGTGGATTTTTATCATTATAGGATGGAGGTGTACACACACTTCCAACACACATTTATGTTCAAACAACTTGAAAAGTGAATTTTGCATCCGATGACCCCTTTAATAATACTGTATTCTCAAACAAATCAGTATACAATTTAGTAGAATCAAGAAAACAAGATATCAGCACCTAGAACAATTTGTGATTGGTTACAATAACAAATTGCTACAAAATGAATAAAGATAGATAGATAGATAGATAGATAGATAGATAGATAGATAGATAGATAGATGCGTAGAATGCTGTAATTGATACTTCACCACGGCAGCCGTAATGGTAATCTCAATTAAAAATTATGCAGTCATAATGTATCATACTGCATGTTTTCCTTTTGTTTTGTGCTCATCTCACGTTAATAATTAAATAAAAGTATAGATCATCATGCAGCTAGTAAGCCTAATTCACACCCAGCATGAGCATAACAATTGAAGACATCATGAGGCAATGTTATGATAAACTACCATCATGCTAATTGCAAAATGCTTTAAAAAGTAATTAATTAAGCAGCGCACAAACAATCTGACAACTTGTCAGTTACCCAACACTGGGTCACTGTGTGAGCTGCATCGGGCAAAATTCAATCCTAACACGGCTAAATGTGGAATTTCCTTCCAAACAGTTCCTCATACACAGACGCCAAAGGACAGCACAGAAGGACGAAAATAAAAAAAAAAACAGCACGCTCACAAACCAGCCAGTCAACCTTCGTGTGTACAGACAGCGGAGGGGAAAAAAAAGAAAGGAAGACCACCTGTCCATCAGGAAAGCCACCAGCTTTCCTTCCTCCCCCTCCTTTCTCGGTATCTCTGAGCCCAATGACGGCCAGCGATACTCCTTATCAGCTGGTGAGATGAGATTTAGTTCCAGGCCTAACACTCATGGGAGGCTATTGATAATTCTGGTCCCCCCTTCTGCTCTCCTCTCATTTTCCTGAAGTGGGACCTGCCTCAGCTCGCCGAATCCAAACCGCAACCATGACAGCAACTGCAAAACTGATTTTGAATCAGTGTAACGGGGTGACACACCGTGTTCCAGCAATGGATGAATACGATGAGCCATGCAAAACCCAGATGCGCACCCTGGCAGTGGGCATCCCCTTAGTAAAATCCCCTCTTTTTCTCACTGCTACCTGGAAGGAAAGCTAGGTCAAGCTCCTGGTAATAGGCTGTGATGTTGTTTTGACATCCTCGCTGCTGCATAGATGAATGAATAATCGATGGTGCTTGAAAACAGAAGGCATTTGATTTTTTTTTCTTATTATAGCACGGTTTTAAAAATGCTCATGAAACTTTCATGGTTTATAGGTACAAAGCTGGAAACGGCACAGAGCGGCTACCATGTTCAAAGCAGTGTTTTTCCATTACTGACCCATATCCCCATGGCTAGGAATCATTTAATGGTCTTCATGCACAGAGCAAAACCATCTGCATCTTTGTGTCCATATTTTTATAGCCTCATAAATGGCTGCATATAACTGTCGAACTAACCTATTATGCTGACAGACAGCAACTATTATGTGATATTGATTGCTCAAGCCTTTCAATAACAGCAGTGTCGATTTGATCAACCAGAGTTTGTCTAGGTCGTAAACTTTAGGAACATAAGTCTGAATATGGCCTACATTTATCAAGACTCAATTTGACTGATTCACCTAAGCAGTTACTACGCAAGGGACTCATATGCAATTAGTGGTGTTAATCATATACTAATATTAAACAGTGAATTTCATTACATCCATGATGTATTGTCATCCACAACCAGTGCTACTGGATTTTCACACACCAGAGCCCAGAAAGATTTATCTGACACCAGCTCACAATCGAGTTATCCTCAGTTCTTCAGCCCTGGCTGCCCTGCCACAGAACAGTTGGTGATAGAGCTAATAGAGGGTTGCAACATGGCAACGGCAGAAAAAGACAACAGATGTTCAAGAGGGCGATACAAAAAGGATTAAAACACAGTGTTTTGGTGGCTTCGTTTTTTTAGATGTGCTGGCATCCATAAAAGTTGACCAATGTATAGGAGGCTATAGAATTAGCGCAGGTAAAAACTCAAAATCTGATCGTCATATATTCACCTTCATGTTCAAAACCTTTACAGATTTCTTTCGGTGTAACACAAAAGGGAAAAAAAATTCAAAGGATGATGAAAATGGAGGCAAATAATTCATTATTATTTACAATAAGGTTCCATTTGTTAACATTAATTAACACGAACTAACAATGCAAAATACTTGTTTAAAAGCATTATTTTAATTTTAACATCCACTAATGCATTATTGGACCTGTCTAACATCAACTAACAATTAGCAGTTGTATTTATATTAACTAATATCAACAAAAAATAATAGTGTAATGAATGTACTGTATTGCTCATGGTTAGTTAATACTAATGTTAACTAATAGAACCTTATTGTAAAGCGTTACTGTATTATAAAATAGTCATTATAATATATGTATGATTGCTTGTGTTAGGAACAGAGCAAAATTTAACCTAAAATCCATGAAATATCTACCACATAAAGTGTTTTTTTTAATCTTTTCGATTAATCTGTTGATCCAGTTCACAAAACTAGCCTGAATGACGTGTTCACAAATCAGACTGATCTGCTACTCAATTTCAATTCACTGTTAGAGAAGATTATCACTGAAAAACAACTGAAATTTCAATCTGTTCATCAGTGAAGCTCTATTATATGATTGCAGAAGACATGATCCTTATCACTGTCATACTTTTTTGGTCATTTCAAGCCATTTGTTAGCTTAATATCTTCAGTCATGATTCAATGTCATTATTTGGAGAAAAGAGACCAGGAAATCCTGAAATATGCATTTCTACAACAGAAAGAAAATCATTAGGGTTTGGAACAACACCAGAGTAAATAATGACATCATATATTTGAGTTGCCTGAGAACAATTTTAATGTGACTTACACCATAAAAATATTATGTGATGAACTGGACTCCCTGAACTCGTAAATGACGATGCATAAAAGAGCTGAACCTTCTCAAAACATTCGATATGGCCAGAAACACTCTCACAGGCCTTGGCTGTCAATTCAAGTCATCCAAACAATTTATCCGACCATATGTTTACATGTAACCCGTCCTTTGTGAACTTGTTTAAAGGGTCAGATGTACATACCCTCTGAAAATTCGTTCAACGAAAACAAACATTTGATCAACAACCCATTCGGAGGATAAAACAGCTGCTTATCCAAACAAAAGGCTGTTTTATTCCCACGGCTTTTCTATTTCTCTCTCTCTCTCTCCCGTGCATCTGAGAGCCGCACATGGCATGACTCGAATGGGGGCAAATCAATACACACAGCGCCCGTTAGTAACGTTACGCTGGCATGCAGGTGTTCAAAACCATCACCAATGAGGAATATATAAAAAGCCACACTTCCGAGAACACACAACAACATCTTCGCTTATGAGTCAACACCATCCGTTTACTTCCCCAGCCCCGCGCATCACCTGCAATTCTGAAAACACATATTCTGATGACAAAAGCATCTGCAGAGACACACAGAAGTATTCTTACCTGGGTTTGTGGTAGAAAGTGAGCGCGCTTTGTCCCCACTTCTCACTGGGAATTGCTCGTTTGTCTTTTGTATAGTCCAGAGACGCGAAATGCGGCGTTTGCCCTCCCCTTCCACTGCCGTACAGTCGACGGCTGTGTGAGCGCGTCAAGCCGCTCCACCTGCATGCAACGCCACAGCAGCTCTGCCGCTCTATGCGCGGTCGGTCTCCCGGTGGCGGCTATGGGCGCGAAATGAGGGCGCGGTCAGTGGAACACCTCACCAATCATCCCGCGAGCGCTTCGCCTTCCAGCCTCACCGACGACACGATGACTGCGGCACCGCTGTCTCAATGTCACTTACTTTATCAAAATGTGGACCACCGACTATGTCCAGTAACTGCGTCGCATGCGTCCCCCTACTGTCCCTTAATCCGTTTAAACCAGGGGTTCTCAATCTTTAAGGTCTGCAGAAACGCTAAAATATTTACTTTAAACACCCTCTGGAATTCCAAAAACGTTCTTATTGCTCAATAAATATTATGAGTAATAAAAGTAAAGCCTTAGTTTTTGTATCCATTTATTTATTGTTTAGCCTACATTATTGGTTTAATGATAGCTACATTGCATTTAAACACTTTTATTGCACGGCTCTATGAAATAGTCTAGCAACTTGATTCTGATTGCTCATTCTGAGGTTTCAAGTCAAATATTTATACAATTAAAAAATATATATTGTTGTCCATGACATTACAATAGCCTAATGTATTTGTTTGTGTATACATTTTCGTGTCTGAGGTATTTGCTATAATGCTGGGTTGAATGAACATCATAAAATCCCTGCAGTTACATCAAGAACCTCTAGGGCTTTTAGTTTACAAATTACAGTACTTTCTTATTACATGGAATATTTGATTTTGATTTGTCAGTCGCGGATTTCAAGAGTCAAATATTTATAAATAATGACAGTTGTCCATGGCTGCATTGTAGCTGTCATTTATTTTGACTCTTCTTTTTCATAAAATAAATACAGAGTTCTGGCATGACACTCTAGATGGCGCATTCCGATAGGTCTATCTCAATCTGACCTAATGACATCATTATCACATGGCACAGCTGATTGGTTCTCTCCTGTATCGGTAGCCAATGAGCTCTCTGCTCAACATTCAAATATATGACTAGTGCTTGTTATAGCAGTTACGCAGCGTGCTTCAGAAACCCTCCACCTTCCCCAGCTCCACCTGTATAGATCTGCTACGAAGTGATTCATGTATGCTATAGGGGGTTATTTCATGTATGTTATATTTGCAGCAGCAGTATTTCTTACATGCTCACAGCAGCATGTTGTGGATGTATTGGCAGTAGCAAGTCTCGGTACTTGCTCGGTACAGCAGCAGCAGCAATCTATTCCGCCAAGACCATATACAACATTGTCATGTACATTACAATGCCAATCCCTCCGTGAGTTGTCATGACAGAAATTAATTTCAGCTCAAGTCATTTCATGTGTATATTATTATTATTATTAATTATTATTATTATTATTATATATAGCTGTGAAAATGTTCACAGCAGTGCATCAGATTTTGCAATACTGACAGGCTGAATGTACATTATATTACTTGCCTTAGTCATGTATCATAATTAACCTGCAGTTATGAACATTATGAGCCTCTAGGGCTTTTATAGCTTTTTGTAAAGAAGCTTACATATTTCTGTACTTTCATAACGTATAGCCTACTGAATTCAGTAAAGGACTTGCTTCCTGAGAGTTGATGAAGTGCTTTCTTTGGGCATGCAGGTGTGTAGTATAAATACATTCCTGGACATACATCTGCCTTTTGGCATTGTTCTATGACCCATATGACCCATATGTTCTTTGACCTATGATGCCGTAACAACAACCACAAATGCACCCTGGTGTTTTTGTTGTTGTTGTTGTTTTGTTTTGTTTTGTTTTTGGTGGTTTGTGTGTGTGAGTGTGAGTGTGAGTGTGTGTGTGTGTGTGTGTGTGTGTGTGTGCGTGTGTGTGTGTGTGTGTGTGTGTTAAAAAAATGTAACCAGGAACATAATTCTTGCTATATAGCACTTGCTCTTGAAATGAGCCACCTGGTTTCAAATCTTACAGCTCCTCAGCTCTCATGGCCTCATGGGATAGCAAAATGTCCTTTGTTTACACACTTCAGTATTTCAGCAGATACAGTAGGTCATCTGGGTTTTGTTCACATGCTATTTATTGGGTACCACGTATTCGGGCATCCTACTCGAATGACATAGCCTATACTGCTTTTTGCATTTGCACACTATTTGGTATAGAAGAACATGTATGTAGACATGTGAGTTAAATTTAAGGTAAAGTCAATTTAAGGTAACCAAACCATAGTACAACTGTGAGTAATTGACTGACGTAAGCTTTAGCAGTGTTTAATTGAGAACCATAATTTCTGTTGTCATTTAATATTGTAAGTATGAGTGTGTCACTAGGGAAAATAAATGTTCTGGGGGTCAAGTGAGACACTGAGCACAGATTGTTTACCATATCATTTTACCACAGAATTTAATTATGAAAAGGTAAAATGCGTAATGATCTTTGCTTCAAAGGAATTTTTAAACGCCAACGCGTATGGATTCATGCACTTGATTATACATTAGCTAATGCTGCAGGCTGTTTTATAAGTTAAACATTTCCAATGTTTTCTTTTTTGCTGTTATTTCGTCCTCAAGTCATACAATATTAGGCGTGTATCATCTTTAAATGCATTAATGTTTAACAGATGACTTTACATTTGCAAGCTTTGTGTAATGAGCCAAATATTCAAACAACAGCTAGTATGATTAATGGTATCTCTGGTAATTCCCCCATGTAATACCCTCAGCTAATAACGTTAAACACAAAGCTTGGACCTCAGTTGTCTGCTCAGCCAAGATTTGAACAAAACTGTTCCACTGCTTCTCAATGTTTGAAAAAAAAAAAACTTTTGTCTGCTGAATCAAAGTCATGTGGTGTGACCCACACCACATGAAACAGGAAATTATATCATAGACAGGGCTGTGTGTCAAGGTCAATAAATCTCTAAAAAATATTACAAAATTTGAACTTTTTATTTTTACCTTTTTATTATAATAATTAAAAAAAATAAAAATGCTTGTAAGATAATAAAAATTGTAAAAATTAAAAAATGAATTAATAAAAGTAAAATACTTGAAAAAATGTGTGTGTGTGTGTGTGTGTATATAATATATAATATTTTGTATATATATATATATATATATATATATATATATATATATATTCAAGTATTATACTTTTTTATTTCTTTTTTATTTTTATTATCTTACAAGCGTTGTTATTATTTAAATTAGCATTAATAATAAATAGCCACATTACATAACTTGTTGAAGTACAACCTTGAATTAAATTTAATTAATAAAATATCACTATAATTACAATGATAATTGTTGTAAAAATGAAAATGCTAAAAATGATTGTACAATGTACAATAATAAAATTGTAAAAATAAAAAAAATTAAAATTAAAATAGTCAAATATTTGAATATAAAATAATAATAATAATAAAATACAAAATAAGCTGTAGCATGTCATGTAGTGTGACTCCCCAAAAATATACTGACAATTATGAATTAATATTGAATAGAATAATTAAAGTGATAATTGTTGTAAAATAATTAAAACTGTTAGAGAGGTATCAAAGCTTTTAAAAACTTTCCATTCAAAAGTGCATTCCTGATCAGATAGCAATCCAATCTGTCAAGGCAAATGGCGTGACTAAAGTTAAACAGGCCTTTACAAAGCACAAAAAGTGAATGCTTTTCATTTAACATTCCTGTCTAATTTCTGAAAACCCCTGTGAGCTTTTGAGCATTCCAACAAGTGCCTCGAAATGACTGGGGAAGGGGGCTCTTTATCTTACAACAGCAGACGGAAACCCAACCTCTCCAAACTGTGCCTTGGCATTGGCCGCTGTGCAAACAGCACCTTACCCACTTAGGAAAAGCGTCTAGACTGGCTTCGTTCCCCCGACTGCCCTGCCTCATCTGTATTGAGCTGTGGCATCACTGAATGATTTGCAATTATTATTATTGTAAAACTTTCCTTTACTCCTGTATAAAGCCGTTTCTTGCATTCTTTCGCTTCTCGCGCACTACTTTGAACTTGGAGTGCCATTATGCATGAGAGGCTCCATCAAAGGAAAACATGCAAATGCTTGAGGATTTGTGGATGTGGTTAAGCAGAGCATGCGAGTGTGTGTGCGCGTGCGTGAGTTTTCTGAGGCTGGCGAAGCTAGTGATAGTGTGTCAGAACAGCCGCATTGTCACTGTAACTTGTGTTAAACGATCGCAGGGCTTTAAAACCTGGAACGTGTGGACATGGAGACCTTGAAGCCTCTTCGAGCCCAAAGAGCACAGCTGCATGGGAGACATATTAATGCAGAGTGACAAGGACACGGGACATAGACTATCTGTCTCACTCTCTCCCCCTATCTGTTTCTCTCCATAATGTGTGGTTTCAGGAGTAGCCATGCTAACAGAAGGACGGCATGATGGGGACCTTGGAATGTAATCATGTCATTACCGTGTGAGTGAAGTATGAAATGGTAAGAGAGCTGGTGAAGACTGACTGGCCTGAGATGGCGATTGCTTTAGGGGGTTGACTGATCACGTAAGCGCCACCGTAACAGGCTTTCTGCCTCTTTGTCCCTATTGTGCCCTCTTTATTTTTAACATAAGCGTTCTCTTTCTCAGTCTCAGTCTCTCTCACACACTTTCTGAGTCGCATCTCTCACACACACGCAAGCCACAACACAGATTTTGAAAAGCGGCCAATTGTCTTTGTGCAGTCACTAGCGTCTCCCCAGGGCTGGCTGTGAATTAACTCAACACAATTGAGAGATTAAAACACATAAGAGCCTGCATTTAACCACTTCTGTCCTCCGAGCGAGGCAGGATGCCAGTGAACAGGCTCTTGTGCTGGGTTTAGATTTGGGTCATCAGCTCGGTGTGGTCTTATCTAAATGCACCGCGGCGATAGTGCGGCAGAGGAGCCCGGGGCCTTCCGACTCATTATTCAGCAGTTCATATCAGTTTATTAGTGCCCGCGCAATTATGCCGCAAATCGCGCCTCTTTATTTAGTGCGGTAAATACTTATAAATAAATCACAGCCCATCTGTCATCTTAACTGGATGTCAATTAGGCAAGAACGCAGTAGCACATTTTTCATTATGTGGATTTACAGTAACAAGATCGGTTGTTTTTGTTTCAGGTGGTGCTGTGTTTTACGGCGCAGATCTAATCGCATGATTCTTGTGTGTGTCTGGGTTGTGCAAATTCACAACTGAATAATTAGCTCCATTTTAAATAATGAGTGTGAATTTTCATAAAACTGGCTACAGACCACAGAAAGCTGAGAATATAATGACAGGAACAGCTATCTATCTGTCTATCCACCCATCCATCCATCCATCCATCCATCTTTCTTTCTTTCTTTCTTTCTTTCTATCTATCTATCTATCTATCTATCTATCTATCTATCTATCTATCCTTCTATCTATCTATCTATCTATCTATCTATCTATCTATCTATCTATCTATCCATCCTTCTATCTATCTATCCATTCATCCATCCTTCTATCTATCTATCTATCTATCCATCCATCCATCCACCAAAAATTTGGGTTCAGTCAGTTTTTAAAAATATCACTAGGGTTGTCTTAAAGGGATAGTTCACCAAAAATGAAAATTACCCCATGATTTACTCACCCTCAAGTCATATTAGGTTTTTATGACTTTCTTTTCAGAGGAACACAATCTGAGTTATATTAAAAAATGTCCTGGCTCTTCCAAGCTTTATAATGTGAATCGATGCATTTGTGTGACAGTTAGCGGAAACTAGAGATTATGGTTTATAAAGTTTTAAATATGATTTTTTTTTTTTACACAAATGCATTGCTTTACTTCAGAAGGACTTTATTAACCCCCAGAACCGTGTGGAGCACTTTTTATGATAGATGGATGCACTTTATTTTGCTTCAAAATCTCAACCACCATTCACTGCCATTATAAAGCTTTGAAGAACCAGGACATTTTTTAATATAACTCAGATTGCATTTGTCTGAAAGAAGAAGGTCAAATAAACCTAGGATGGCTAGAGGGTGAGTAAATCATGCGGTAATTTTCATTTTTGGGTGAACTACCCTTTAATTTTTTTTCAGTGATGGCAAAGCCTAATTTTCAGCAGCCATTACTCCAATCGTCAGTGCCACATAATCCTTCAGAAATTATTCTAATATGCTAATTTGGTGCTCAAGAAAATGTATTATTATCATTAGTGTTGAAAACTGCCCAATATTTTTGTGGAAACTTAAAATATATTTTTCTGTCACACATATATTGTATTATAACATATAATTTGAATGTTTTAAATGACAGTTTCTCTGAATGTCAATGAATTGATTTTTACTTTCTAACACTTGTAGTTCAGCATCTTGTTTGGTATCCCAATCCAAATTCAATTCAAATTCAAGAACTGAACTGAAGACATTCTCAAATCAAAATGATGCAAAACCTTGGTGCATGTAACAGGTGTTAGCGTATATATAAAATGAATGGAAACCCTAAGATACTGTAGATCCGGTCAATAGTCCATGTCTGACATCCATGATGACTTGAAGGACCTGCCCTTGAGGAGCTAAGGAAATGAGACTGAGAGAGTTAAAGAGAGAAGGATCAATAAAGAGGAGACAAAACATTTAAACAGAATGAATTGGATCTTCCTTCACCTGTTCAAGAAAGCCCCGTACTCCCTGTCACTCTTCCTCAGCACAATCTCCAGGGAACCGCTCGCAGAAATACAGCCCGACTCTGCTGCGCTCCTGATAAGGGCCCTACGCAGATGGCCACACGCACGCACACACTCACAGGCGCAAACATAGAAACCTAGGGCTTTTATGTAGTCTGCCTTGCATTTTACAGGCCTCCCTGCCCTCGATCGGCAGCATTTTGGAGGCAAAAGTTAGTCAGCCTATTATGATAACAAATCCCCCAAAAGCGACGGTACGGATTAATTTATCATCAGTGAAACACAGTGTTCAACTTGTCCTCTCGCTTTTGTTTAAATACCTTCACATATTTTTCTATTCTTGTTAAATTCCACCACCTTATTACAAAAGGCTTTCTGCAGCGTGTGTTCTAGCATTGTGCTTTTTGTTACATTCCAGACAGCCTCTCAGTTCAAGATATTTCACTTCCTTACTTTCAGGTCAAACGGCTTACATTGTGCACCACACTGTAGTAAACTAGGTTGTTCAGACATTGCCATAAAAGTTCTCAGCCAGTCAGTTCCCTTTCTAGACAAGCAAAGCTGTTTTTTCACTGTCTCCACTGGGAAATGAATCATTTCTCATCAACCTTTTGGTATTAAGCTACTTGCTGCCATGTTTCTTTTTGTAATTCAGTACCTTATATTATTCAGGTTAGCACACAAGCAAGAGTGCAGTTGTTCTGGATTTCATTTTATAACAGTGTGAGAGCGTGAACAGGTCAATACACAAGAAGTTCATATTGAGTAACTTACATTTTAGACACAGTACTGCCAGTTACTTTTTGGGTCCAATGAAAATAGTTCCAAATGAAGTCAAACTAGAATTAACCTGTATGTGATTCTGAACAACACACAGCAGTGGTGTTTCGTTCCAGAATGAATCATTTGAATGAATTATCAATTGATTCAAGTTGCCAAAAGTCTGAGCCAGTCTGCAGATTTGAGTTGACAGATTTCATAGAAAATCAGTCTCACGGCCTCCAATTTTTTAGCTTCAGACTGTGATTCCATCCAGTCTGAGGTTATCAAACATGTTTGATATTTTGACATGTTTGATAAAATCGGTAACACTTTATTTTAGGGTCTCTTAACTAGTTGCTTATTAGCATGCATATTACTAGGATATTAGCCATTTATTAGTACTAATTAAGCACATATTAATGCCTTATTTTACATGACCTTATTCTACATCCCTAATCCTACCCAATACCTAAACTTAACAACTACCTTACTAACTATTAATAAGCAGCAAATTATGGATTTATGGAGGGAAAAGTCATAGTTAATAATGAATAAGTGTTCCCTATTATAAAGTGTTACCATAAAATCTGTTCAGATTTTAAAAGTCGTGAAGTGTATGCCAACCTTTACTCTCACAATCTTCTTGTTTTTTTTCCCCGAATGAAGCTGCGTTGTTGAACACATCGGTTCTGTAAGTAATTCTCAATGTGTTCCAAACAGGATAAATCCACTTCTGGAAGTCACTTTTGACTGAAAACAATCATGGCCGCCATACTGAAGGGTTGTTCCAAACTGAAGTGCTCAAAACTGGCCACTTCAAAGGGCCCTTCGGAATGAAGCATTTCAAAGGGTAGGCTACTGATTCTTTGCTCAGGTTTAATTGTGGGACAACGACACCTCTGTAATTGACTTGACAAGATGATGCAGAAGTCACCTACACCCTTCATCCCTTCAAGCTCTCATTTTTGAAGCACAGAGATAAGCCCTTCAGAATGATGCAGCATCTTACACTCTAAGATTTGAATCTCTGAAAATCAGTCACTTGTTTTGTTCCTAAATGAATCAGTGTTTTGAACAAACCACTAACTCACTAAAGGGTATCACTTGTCAACACTTATTGGCGTAATGATTTAACCTGCGAAAAGAATCCCTGAAAATTTGTGATAAATTATTTGAAATATTTAATATATTCAGATTTGAGAACTAGAACTGGCTATTCTATTTCTTTTCTAATCTATGTCATTCCTCAGACGTTACATTACGACCAAAGGTGTATTCACATCAGCAAAATTTCGTCAAGATTTTGTGAGTAAAAAGTTTGCCCATTGTCAATAGCGTAGGGATGTATGAAGCACAGGTCACACATAATTCACTTTCAAACCTAGCAGTTTTCTGTTGGTCAACACAGCAAATTCATGTGACCATCTTGAACATGAATGAAATATGCGCTGGGAACTTTTTTGCCCTCACATGACACACAGATGCCTATTGAAATGTCCAGATTTCACCCAGAGTAATGGTAAAAGTGACCGCACTGTAAGGCACGTTCTATGGAGACCAAAAGACCGAAGTGTGTACTACTCGTCAAAAAGATGCTCATGAGCGCCCACTATGCAGCACTTGAAATTGGATTACATGCGGCCAAAGCATGGACTTCGAGAAAGACCGCAATGGGTTAGGCCAGCATTTGGAACAGAGACAAAGAATGAGTAAAGCAAATCTTTTTTGTCTTCTAGACTTTATAAGAATCCACCACAGTTATAGAAAGAAACACTATAAGAGCTGTTCTGTATTTACTGTTTCAGGTCTGACTGTAGATATGACACATATGCCATTTTGTAGGTGAAAGCAAAGCAAACAGGAAATGGGCTTTGACAATTTCCCTCCATGACACAGACATGGTGGAGCCAGAGTTGGACTCATCCATTATTCAGAGGGGAGGCGACGGGGAGCGGTCTGACCCATTTTGGAACCCATATACACTGTCACTTTCAATCACCACTGTGGCCTGAGCATCCCTGGCATCCCAAGACCACTCAGGCAGCACTCCGCAGACTATGACTCAACACTGCTCCTGGGTTAGAGACGCAGGGCGCATTCATCTCCATGGCGCTCCTCAAAACTGATCCCAGATCAGTCCCACCCAACAAACATTGGCAGACACTGGCACTCCATCCGACCAGGTCAATCCCAGTTAACAGTGACATAAGGCAATGGATGTTTAAAGCAAGTGACTGAACAAACGGCAAATCAATATGCAAAAGCAATCAGTAGGCCAAGTGCTGAGAGAAAACACACTGATTGTAATGAATAGGTATTAAACCCTTCTGAATGCCAAGGCATATAATCTCGGGTGACTCATGCACAGGCAAAATAAGCAGAGCCGAATTCATAACACACGACCCCCGTCCGAGTCAAAGGTCACGCTCTGCGCCTTTCCACTTAATTTCCATACACTGGATTGGATAATGACCCTAAAAACATAACATATATCGAGCTCGGTGGGTGATACTTTTGAAAATGTGACCGACCTGACTAGAATTAACCACCTGCTTTGAAAGCGCTGAGAGGAAAACAGCACGAAGAATGCCTGATTGTGCCCGCCGCCTCCTCCAGAATGCAAAGGAAAATCAGCTCACCCTACACGGAATTTAATTCAAGCAATTGAAAATCAATAGTGGATTTATCAGCCTTTAAAACAAACGCTCCGCAGCATACGCTAATGCCCCAAATGAGAAGATAAATGACATCTTTACTTGATTTTCAGGCTATTTCGCTGCCTTTAATTCGGAAGGTCTACAGCATACACTGATGCCCCAAATTAAAAGAAAAATGACGGTCATTTCAAGCTAGTTTCCTGCCTGTTCATATTTTGATGTTTTCACTTCTCCATGCGTTTGCTCTCAGGACAGAAATATATTGCCAGTGTGAGGTTCAGTTGAAAATACTGTGGTTACCCAGCAAGCTTTGTGGCTGGGGTCGAGTGAGAGTGATTTTGATCTGATTACTTGCTGGTACTATAATAGTGTATGTTTAGGGGAGCATTCATGATTGATTGAAGGTCTGCATTTCACTGAAATATTACATTGTGTATGTGTGTAACGGTTGTTGAGTTATATATAGTCTAAAATGTGCCGTCTTGGCAGCCATGTTTAATATTGTACTTATATTGTTGTATTACTCTATGTGATTTGCTCTTGTTTGTGTGGGTTTTGTTGTGTGATATCAATAAAGCAAGCACAATGAGTAATGATGGCAATTACAATGATTAGTGCGCTCTTACAATAACAAACCTCCATACACAAGGTGGCAACAGAGTTGAAATAGAGTGCCTTTAAATGGGTAATGAACTGGGAAATCAAAATTCTCTTGATTTTTTGATATATAAGAGGTTATTGAGCTATAAAAACATTCTGTAATTTCAGAACTCAAAACTCTCATTAGTCTAAAAACAGCTTATATTGAAGCCAATCTGCCAAAACGACAGCTTGTGGAATGTGCCACTTTATGATGTAATAGTGTGACTAAACACCGCCACCGCAGAAGAAGATCAACGCCTGCTTCTACATCGCTGCCTGTAACCCCGCCCACCGAGTCACACACATAGTAGGTAAATGACAAGAGCAGCAAACCCAGGTCTATGCAGAAACCAACAATAAACTTTATTTGACAAACTTTTATTTTTAATGAAGTGCCAGACCGCGTCAGTAAGAACTTGGTCCTTTGTTCACTTAATTTTACCGCGGATTCATTTACAAACTAGGCACAGGATTCAACACAGGATTTTCAGAAAGACTGAAACTGAAAGACGATGATATGTCAACTATATTGAATTCAACAGTAATGTCACACCACACAAGTGAGTAACTGTTTTCATTACGTGATCACTATTGCTTTGTCTGTTATTGTTTGATATGTACTGAGTATTTATGTGTTTTATCCTAAATCACAGCAGCATCCATCTGTGAAGGATGTAGACTGTCAAACATACACAACTGTTAACCAATCATAACAGTCAAGGTTTACTTCCGAGTCTACAATCTGCCACACCCATTCAAACAGAGAGTTCTGATGAGGAGGGTGAAAATAGGACAGAAAATAGCCATTTACTTCTAAATTATTTTGTTTTTGATGTAAAAATCTTGATAACAGTATATGTAAGTGGACCTCAGAGTACGGTACAAAATAATAAAAAAGGCAGTTCATGACCCCTTTAAATCAGTTGTATTTGCAATAAACAAAAGGGATAGTATAAATAGTGTAAGCAGTGTGTTCACACTGAAATATGTGTGATTTTCTTCACAATTTGTTCATATTGAACAATTCAGAACAATTCTGTTCGTATTCACATTATTTTTCATTTTTCAGTACATCTATTTGCTCTAAAAACAGTGTTTATTGTTTAGAATTACAATAATAAATTAAAATAATATGTTACCAAGCAGCATAATAGACTGTTAAACTGACAGCTAAAATAACTCAGAGAGCAAGGTCTTGAATTCAAAATAAGAAGGATATTTTATACAGTTAGAAAGCTAACCATAAATTATCCAAAATCCAATGTGTACTTGTGTAGCGTAATGAATCACTAAATCATTTTGCAACACAACTACTCATGAAACCTGAGTGCGATCACATACTTTCCTATATGTTTCTGGCCTTAGGCTTCTGCACATTTGATGTCTTAGTGTGGATGATTCATCCTAACCTAGTCTTGTTTGCATTTAAATGTATTTATTTAGCAGACATGCTGTTTTGTTCCCCTGTTTTCTCTGCTGTTGTCGTATCACATTTCAGCGGTACCACAAGGTCATCGGTAGCCCTTTGTGTGGCAGCCTGTTGGGTTGAGTACACTCAGACATTCAGTCAGCCCACATTAACCTTGCTAGGCCGGAACAACAAGAGGAACACCAACACAAACAGGCACATACGCTCGCAAGTCTACTAAACGCAAGATTCATCTCCGTTTAAATGGCTGTCTTTCTCCTCCAGTCAGTCTATTTTCCTTTTCTTTCATCCTCAGTCTCACCCAAACACTCATTTAGGATCATAAAAATCTCCCTCTCAGTTTCAGTTTTACTGCCTGTCTTTGTCTTCCCAGTCAGTCTATCTATCTTCTTCCTTTGTTTGACACACAAAAACACATGCAAACATCCATATGCTCTCATTCACCGTCTCTTGTGCACACAGAAATAGCACAATCTCTTTCTAACCCCCATTACAGTCATACAGTGAAGTGACTGACTTCATTATTCACCTTTGTCAACGCCCCCACATTGCTGCCTCTCTTTCTTCGTCTCTCTCTCTCTCTCTCTCTCTCGGGTACGGAGTCAAACTCTCTGTCGCCATTCCCTCCAACCTGCCATTTCTCAGCTGTTAAGACATCCCCTTTAGACAAGACTATTAGACCTGTGGCAGGATACTGCAAATTTTCCACACTAGGAGGATGAGGACAACAACCACAATGATTTTTTTCTCACCCTAACACTCTTTTTAAACCATGAGAGCTGTAAAGTTATGCAGAGTTGATGCCATTGAGAGATGTGATGATAGCTTTGACAACACAAGATATTGTCTTAAAAGATACGTGTCAGCCTTCATGACAAAAGGCGGCTGTGGCGTCCCAAATCCGCACTTCGCTCAAAGACTTCAGCTCATATCACTCATGTACAGTTAGCGACGTATCACAGAATAGTCAAGGCTGCTTTTGTGAGTCTTATCGCACCTCTATAATTACTGCTATTAATTACGCTTCCTACAAAGATTATTCAGAGAGCGATCGCTCCATCTTAGACTTCTCCGAAGGCAGAAGCGCTTAGAGGTCAACCACAATGTTACTACGCCAATGTGCCGTCACACACCAGGACAAGTTGTCTTTTTCCGGTCACACCTGTAACGCTGTCATGACACTCCATCTTGCTATTTTGCATGACGATGACACCAATCTGCCATAGCAGACATTGCAGTGCCGACATGCGAAGTGCCCAAAAGAATGATGGTGAATGACAGTAAATACACCTTCAAGCCCCGGTGAAACTATCTATCTCACCTCTCATTGCACCCTCGGCTGTCAATCACAGAGGTCAGCACCAGGTGCGACCGCCGTCATGGCCCAGCGGCTCTTCTCTTATGCTAATTTAGCCCGTGATCTGCCGCTTGACATTTAGCTGCTGCAGTTACAGTGTGCTGTTGGCTACCTGAGTGTGCGAGTTGCATGATATATTGCACACATGTATGTGCGTTCATGTTGGGGTAATGAGATATGTCAAGGTGGTGTGTATGTGTAATGGTGTGTTTTGGAATGTCTGTTTACATGTATGCAAATGAGTTTAGTCATAAATTGTTGAGTTTATAGCTACAAGTGAAAGAAAATATCATGGTGCTGCAGGTATCTGTTTAGAGGACACAATGATGGACTAACAACTTATTGAGGTTGACTATTCTATCTATATATTTTAAAGGGATAGTTCACCCAAAAATGAAAATTCTGTCATTAATTACTCACCTTCATGTTCGCTATTTCGTTGTTTACGTATGTGATACTTTCCAAAATGGCGCCAGGATGGCGCAGAGGAGAAGACTAATTTTAGCTTCTTAAAATTATGGTTGAACCACTGATATCACGTGGATTATTTTAACGATGTCCTTATTACGTTTCTGGACCTTGATCATGTTAGGATCTTTGCTGTCTATGGGAGGGTCAGAGAGCTCTCGGAAATCATCAAAAATATTTTAATTTGTGTTCTGAAGATGAACAAAGGTCTTACGGGTTTGGAACGACATGAGGGTGAGTAATTAATGACAGAATTTTTTTTATTTTTGGGTGAACCATCCCTTTAATTTTTAATGTTTAATATATTTATATATTATATTCATTACATTATATTTAATTAGCTTGCTTTTTTTTTTTTTTTGACATTTTGTCTTTCACTTGATTTCTGTTTATTCAGCTTTATGTCAGCTAGCCCCGCCTGCACGATATTGTACATCGGGTAGCCCCACCTACACTATAATGTCATTGGACTAAAGCATCCACTCATTGTATATTAATCATCAAGCATGCATTTGCAGAGACAAATTGTGAAAGATTATAAGATATTATACGTCAAATCCCTCGAGGTCCACAAAATGAAAATAAAATCAAAATAACCATACCGTTTGGTAGAACACCATGGAAAATACAAGGTATGTGTTCTTAGTTTTGCGCTGTTCTTAGTTTTTGTGAAAACACGCTAACCAAAAGAAGAGTTTTCCTTGGCATTTGTGATCGACGTCACGGCACGCCACGTTCCATTTTTGCATTCCAGAAAGCGCTGGATGAATTCTGGCAATTATACTGGCATACTACTCCAAAGACTATAGAATACCTAAGACGTGTAACTCGTATAGTTTTGAATGGGGAAAAAAATGCAACGCTCATTCAATATGGCCACTCTAACGCAGGAAGCCTCGCCTTTGGAATAAAAGAGCCAATCGCTAATCGGTAAAGTCAGCACGTCACTGCAGATGGCGTTAGAAGTCCCTGTAGAGTGCTATAGAAACAGACGGTGTTCTGAGACGTGCGCTTAGGACTGTGCATGCACACTGGCTAGCCTGAAAAATAAATAGCGTTAAAAAGCTTGAGCAAAACAAATAAAGTTTATGATACAGTTGTTGTCAGATTTCTTTGGTGATTTCAAACATGAAATTTAATCATAAGCTTGGTAAACAGTTTCGGAGAAATTGATGTTTCCCCATTCAAAAAGATAGGAGCTGCACTTGCATGGCCGAGAGGCATTTCAAAGACGGCTGCCGAGTGAAATGACTTGCCTTAAAGGGACTTTGACTACTCTTACTATTTCTTTACATTTAGCAGAAATACTAAAAATACTATGGTGGTATGCTATAACGAAATCAGTCACTGATTTTGTGCATCACTCCAGGAGCCCTGGGTTTTTAAAAAAAATGGTGGTCTAATTTAAAATAGTCCAAAATGTTCATCTCATGTAAGAATGTCTTCCGTAAATCATTTTTGATCACTTTAAAAGTTAAAAATTTTGAGATATGTTTTAATTTTTTTCTGATTAAATCGTATGTTTAATCAGAATGCCTTTGTATTAACTGAATATCAAACAAATGAACGACAAACAAATAGTAGGTTATGCCATTTTTGTAATAGACCTACCTGTTTTACTTTTGTTGATTTATTACAATAATGTTGCAATGGAGTCATGTGGATTACTAGTGGATTATTGTGATGTTTTTATCAGCTGTTTGGACATGCAGAGCATCCATTGGTATGCGAGTGATGTAATGCTACAAGTCATTTCCGATGAAGAAACAAACTCATCTAAATCTTGGATGTCCTGAGGGTGAATATGCTTTCAGCAGATTTTCTTTTTTGGGTTAACATTTCCTTCAACTTTTCCTTCCTTCCTTCCTTCATTTAACTTATCCTTCTTTTCTGAGAAGATCAATAATATCAGAGAGGAGATTGGCACATCTTCCAGTTATGCAGAGGTCACAAAGTTTCGACCACAATTTCAAAAAGAAGTAAATATGTCTGTTTTTGAAGAAATTGGTAGCAAAATTTTGGAAGAAATAGTACAGCACCTTAAATTGTCAACCTGCTATCTTGACACACTTCCCACATCTTTTTTCAAAAGTGTGCTTAACTGTTTGGAAGCTGATCTCTTAGAAGTGGTGAACGCCTCACTTCTTTCTGGGACTTTTCCAAACTCCATGAAAACTGCAGTTGTTAAGCCCCTTCTGAAAAAATCTTGATAACACCATATTGAGCAACTATAGACCAATATCAAATCTTCCTTTCATAGGTAAGATTGTTGAAAAGGTAGTTGTTAATCAGCTGAACAACTACTTAAACTTAAATGGATATCTGGACAATTATCAATCTGGTTTCCGAGCGCATCACAGCACAGAGACAGCACTCATTAAGATAATAAATGATATTTGCTTTAATTCTGATTCTGGCAAAATATCAGTGCTGGTACTACTAGATCTTAGTGCTACATTTGACACTGTCGATCATAACATACTTCTAGAGAGACTGGAAAACTAGGCCGGTCTTTCTGGGATGGTATTCAAATGGTTCAGGTCTTACTTAGAAGGGAGAGGTTATTATGTGAGTATAGGAGAGCATAAGTCTAAGTGGATGTCTATGACATGCGGAGTCTCACAAGGCTCAATTCTTGCACCGCGCTTGTTTAGCCTGTATATGCTCCCACTAAGTCAAATAATGAGAAAGAACCAAATTGCCTATCACAGCTATGCTGATGATACCCAGATTTTACCTAGCCTTATCTCCAAATGACTATAGCCCCATTGACTCCCTCTGCCAATGCATTGATGAAATTAACAGTTGGATGTGGCAAAACTTTCTTCAGTTAAACAAGGAGAAAACTGAAGTCATTGCATTTGGAAACAAAGATGAAGTTCTCAAGGTGAATGCATACCTTGACTCTAGGGGTCAAACAACTAAAAATCAAGTCAAAAATCTTGGGGTGATTCTGGAGACAGACC
Source organism: Tor tambroides (assembly GCA_021397915.2). NCBI lineage: Eukaryota > Metazoa > Chordata > Actinopteri > Cypriniformes > Cyprinidae > Tor > Tor tambroides. Next base: position 80,624 of record JAFVLL020001246.1, on the reverse strand, counting down.
TTAGTTTTAGTAGTCATGTCAAAGCAGTAACTAAATCAGCATACTATCATCTCAAAAACATTGCAAGAATTAGATGTTTTGTTTCCAGTCAAGATTTGGAGAAACTTGTTCATGCCTTTATCACCAGCAGGGTGGACTATTGTAATGGTCTCCTCACCGGCCTTCCAAAGAAGACCATTAGACAGCTGCAGCTCATCCAGAATGCTGCTGCCAGGATTCTGACTAGAACCAGAAAATCTGAGCATATCACACCAGTCCTCAGGTCCTTACACTGGCTTCCAGTTACATTTAGGATTGATTTTAAAGTTCTTTTACTCGTTTATAAATCACTCAATGGCCTAGGACCCAAATACATTGCAGATATGCTCACTGAATATAAACCTAACAGACCACTCAGATCATTAGGATCAATCAGTTAGAAATACCAAGGGTTCACACAAAACAAGGGGAGTCCGCTTTTAGCTATTATGCCGCCCGCAGTTGGAACCAGCTTCCAGAAGAGATCAGATGTGCTAAAACATTAGCCACATTTAAATCCAGACTCAAAACTCATCTGTTTAGCTGTGCATTTGTTGAATGAGCACTGTGCTACGTCCGAACTGATTGCACTGTATTTTATGTATAATCATTTTCTATCCTTAACTGTTTTAAATTCATTTTAAATCAATTTTTATATCATTTTAAAAGTTTAAACAGAAGGTTAAAGTAAGTGCTGTGATGGTAAAGAGAATGTGGGCAAAGAAAGACAAGTGTGTTTGGTTAATCAGTTGAAAGTAGGACCTCTGAGTTCTATTTGTTTGGTTTATGATGGTCAAAGTAAGTAGGGGGTGAAGTAGTGGAATAGTTAGGTGTTTTGGAAGGTTTTTTCACTTAGTGTGGAAGAGTTTTAATGTTTGTTTTAAATTCCTTGTTTTTATTGTTGTGATTATTATTATTATTATCTTTAATTCCTTGTTTTTATTGCTGTGATTATTATTTTTAATGACTATTTCTCTTCCTTTTATGTAAAGCACTTTGAATTACCACTGTGTATGAAATGTGCTATATAAATAAACTTGCCTTTCCTTGCCTTGCCTTATCAACTTAATTGCACAGACACTATTGGATGAAAACTGAACTAAGCTAGATGATGCACTGAATCAGTGATGAACTGACTTTAACTGAAAAATTGACTGATTACTATTGTCCTCTTTTTAGAGCTGCTTTACAGTGGAATTGAATTTTGTTTGCATTATTGAAACAGTATAAAACTGTAAAGCTGCTTTGACACAATCTGTATTGTATAAAAAGCGCTATATAAATAATGGTGACTTCACTTGACTTGACTTCATTGTTCAGGTTTTTTTAACAAAATGGGGGGTATGCCATTACATCTAATGCAATTTACTGAGTCTTTGTCTTTTTTCTGGAATATTCTCCGAAACAAAAGGGTTAAGACTAGTTGAACATTTCGCATATCCCCATTACAGACTGATTGCACACCTGCACCAGCTCTGTCGTGCATCCCCTGTGCCTGCCGGTGCCAGCAGCACTCAGTGTGTGTGTGTGTGTGCGTTCCCATCTAATGATCATGACTTCTACACATCCTTCTTTTCTATCAGCTCACCGGCATTTAGTACAAATTACAGCCATCAGCTCCACCCACGTTGCATCGTAGCCGTCGATTCCCGAGGGAGCAATTCTTCAAATCTTCTTCAAATTTTTCTTCCACATGCCCAGGTAAGACGTGTTTACCCACAGGCCAGTATGCATGAATGCCCACACTCGCTGGCCCCGGTTACCCAATATAACCCTTTCAGCTGAACCCTGGCCAGCCATAACTTAATTTAATTACTATCTCATTACTCTCTTCAGCTGCACATACTCCGTCGACTCTCTGTCCTTCTACTCCTGGCTTGTGAATTCCACTCAATTGCCCCGGTTAATGGAGAGAACACAATAAAGCATCGAACACTCTTGGAGGTAAAACCCCTCTATACGACCCGACATTGAGCGGGAAACCTCAGAGCCCGAATCGGCCTCAGCACAGCCTGGTTCTGTTTAGCAACGCTGGGTTTACATGATCGCCAGCCACAACTGCCATATTGATAGACCCTCCACCATGTGCGGTAATGCAGCCAGAATGAGCGGAGAACTAAAATCAGCCATGCACCCTCACACCCACCACTGGCGTTCGACTCCGCTGTAATAGTTTCTATTTGTGGAAGAGGAAGGATATAAACAAATGCATTAGCTTTGCCTCGCCACAGGAACGACGGGGGAAAACAAGTCAAAGTGAACAGCGGGAAAGAGAGGAGGTGAGGCGGTAGGTGCAGAAAGGAGTGGGGGAAGGCAGGAATGAAATGAAAATGTTGCGATTGGGATGTAAAACTGCAAAGTGGCGTGAACAGATAAGGGACGGGAGAGTGAGAGTGAGGGAGGACGAAGATGGTGTGAGTAGATCCAATCTCCAACCCTGTCAATCAGAACCGTAGTGTTTACTGCCCACGCATCCCTGCCCCTTTTACAGGCATTACACATGCAGCGAAGACTGTCTCGCATCAGCCGTATTGATCATGTGCCAGGGCAGACCGGCGGCCTCTGCTGATTGAATATGTTGGATGACTTCCATTGTGGAGCTTCGTCTTCAAAGTGGTTCTGAAGCTCTAGATCAAACGCAGAGTGTCGTAAGTGATTACGGATGGTAATGATAATGACTTTGTTCTGTTCTGGATGACTGTTTGATGAAGTTTGTTAGGCTTCTTCTGCAGCTCTGAAGTTCAAAGAGGCATGCCGACCACTTCCTGAAGTGAGTGAAATGATTCCTGTCGTTAAATTGACTGTATAATAAAATCATTTGCAAGCTCATGAACTCTGTAAATCTATAATCATTCTTCTAGAAAATCACTGCCAGGAATTACTCACCCCTTGCAAAAAAATTATTGAGGCAATCGTGGTATTTTGGCCAAAATCCCATATCCTAACGTAATCCCAACAAAAAAGGTGATCTTTTTGTGCAACAAAGCCACTTAGGGGCACCAAAAAGAAAAAAAAACACTATATTCAACAATCTATGAACTATATTCCAAGTCTTCTGAGGGCGTATGATAGCATTGTCGTATGCAAAGAATCAATTGTAATTGACCATTTGTGTTTGTGAGCTTAGGTTTATACAAAATCGAGTGTGTCATCATGTCAAACACCAAACATAGCTGGTTTGAACCAAATTGCTTCCAAAAACTTGCAATAAAGTTGTATGGACTATTTTTTATGGTGCCTTTTATTGTGCTGTTTGTCATGTTTTGGAGCTTGACAGCCCCTGGTCACTATATTGTTTTGTAGTATAAATTTTTTAAAACATTTCTTTGTGTGCTCCATGGAAGAATAAAAAAGAATATATCCTGTATACTACAGTTTGAAAAGTCTGAGGTCAGAAAGATACAGCACATCCGGAAAGTATTCACAGCACTTCACGTTTTCCACATTTTGTTATGTTACAGCCTTATCCCAAAATGGATTCAATTCATTATTTTCCTCATAATTCTACAAACAATACCCCATAATGACAATGTGAAAGAAGTTTGTTTGAAATTTTTCCAAATTGATTAAAAAATAAAAAAATCACATGTACATAAGTATTCACAGCCTTTGCCATGACACTCAAAATTAAGCTCAGGTGCATCCTGTTTCCACTGATCATTCTTGAGATGTTTCTATAACTTGATTGGAGTCCACCTGTGGTAAATTCGGTTGATTGGACATGATTTGGAAAGGCACACACCTGTCTATATAAGGTACCACAGTTAACAGTGCATGTCAGAGCACAAGGTCCAAGGAATTGTCTGTAGACCTCTGAGACAGGATTGTATTCGAAGCACAGATTTGAGGAAGGGTACAGAAATATTTCTGCAGCATTGAAGGTTCACAGAAGCATGTAATGGAAGAATATTGAAACAACTAGGACTCTTCCTAGAGCTAGCCTCCTGGCCAAACTGAGCAGTTGATGAAGAAGGGCCTTGTCTAGACTTGTGACCAAGAACCTGAAGGTCACTCTAGTGAGCACCATGATCATATATGCAGATGGGAGAAACCTACAGAAGGACAAACATCACTGCAACACTCTACTGATCTGGGCTACCAATGTCAGTGTGGCCAGACTCAATCCTTTCCTCAGTGAAGACACATAAAAACACACTTGGAATTTGAAAAAAGCAGCTAAAGGACCCTCAGACTCTGAGAAACAAGATTCTCTGGTCTGATGAACCTCAATTCTGAGAATCATGTTTGAAGGAAACCAGCTCTGCTCATCACCTGCAGAATACCATCCCAAAAGTAAAGTGTGCTGGTAGCAGCCTCATGCTATGGGGCTGTTTTTCAGTGGCAGGGACTGAGGGACTTGTCAGAGTAGAAGAAAGCACAGTGCACCAAAATATAGAGATCGCCTTAATGAAAACCCAATCCAGAGCATTCAGAACCCAAGACTGGGCAAAAAGTTTACCTTCCAACAGGACAGTGACCCTAAGCACACAGTAAGAGTGGCTTATAGACAACTCTGTGAATGTCCTTGAGTGGCCCAGCCACAGCCTGAGATTGAACCCAATCAAATATTTCTGGAGAAACCTGAAAATGTGTGTCTGCCCCCATCCAACCTGACAGAGCTTGAGAGGTGAAGAGGTGAGGAGAAGAATGGCAGATAATTGCCAAATGATGATGATCAAAGCTTGTTGCATCATACCCAAAAAGATTTGATTGGTGCCAAAGGTGTTTCAACAAAGTATTGAGCAAAGGTTGTGAATACTTATGCGTGTGTGTGTGTTGTTATTATTATTATTAGTAGTAGTAGTAGTAGTAGTAGTAGTAGTAATATTATTCTTATTATTAGTTTTTAATAATTTTGCAAAGATTTCAAACAAACTTTTCGCATTGTCATTATGGGGTATTGTTTGTAGAATTGAGGAAAATAATGAATTTAATCCTTTTTGGAAATGTGGAAAAAGTGAAGCGCTGTGAATACTTTCTGGATGCACTGTATATTTATTCACCTTTAAGGAAATTAATACTTTTTTTACAGCAAGGAAGCATAAAATCGATAAAATGTGACGGTAAATACTTTTGCATTATTACAAAAAGTTCTATTATAATTAAATGTTGTCTTTTGAATATCCTGAAAAAATATAAATCGCAGTTTTCACAAAAATATTTAATAGCACAACTGTTTTCAACTTTACACACACTATTTACTATCAAAATTACATACGCTCCAGTTTTCCACAACACTGCAAATCATGCAACTTCATTGTAGTTTTCATTCTAAAATGATCAAGATGATGCAAATACATTTCCTCCATGTTGGATGCTCATCCAAAAAGTCAGTCTGTAACATTTACTTATTCTTTTTGATTTATTTATTTTTTTTACAATATTATTGCATAAAGACATTCTGCATTCCATAAAGGTCACTATTGTGAACTTTAACTCTATTTGAAGGAGAACCTACAATATATTCATTCTAATGGTGTCACAATAGTACACCTTAGCATTTTAGCATAAACTGTTTTCCCAAGCGAGACTAAGGTCTGTATACAGAGCGGTTCAGATGAGGATAGAACAAATTACAATTGGGCCAGTGATGATGACTTCTTTTCAATGTCAGTGAATTGACTGGCCCAGAATGGAGCATGACATAAAGCTCCAACTATCTTTTCTGACAGGCTCGTCTTCATCTCAGTAACTCTTACATTTTCATTCCCTCCTCTGACCTCAATCAAGGCCTTTCGCTTTTATCATAGCGCAATTTCCATCACAGATATAAACTCATTTGCGTTCATGAAGGTCAATGACTGAATGAACACAAATGGAGAGAGTTATCTGGACACGGCTAGTCTTACAGCAGAATCTAATGTCATTATTATGACGACTCGGTAAATAAGCGGCTCACAAAGACATCAGACGACTGCCGCAAAGCGGGACGGAGCCGGTGAAGGACGGAACTGCGTTGGAAAACCTACTGGCGGGGAAACACACGACACATTGTGCAGCAAACACACACACACGTAACAAGTAATACTGCACTCCTCCTGTAAATATACCCTTCCCAGAGCAACCACTAATGAATGTTAATTTCAGTCCCCTGGTGCTGATCCAATATGCTGATAAAGAGAGAGTGTGCGTTGCTTTGTGTGTGTGTGTGTGTGTGTGTGTTTGAGGCCCGTGGGGCCACCTAAGCATCTCGTGGAGCGGCGCTTTCATATTGAACATTAGTAAAATGGACCAGAACGCCTGGCTTTCTTCTCTTGTCTGTAATTAACGAGTTGATTATTAAAATGAAGCTGTAGATCGTTCCCTTAAGCATGCTGATATCATAACACAGAGTGAGGAGCTCCATGCAGATGCTCTCACAAGGGTAACTGTAGTGGAGCTGCTCTGTATCAGGTGCAACCATCAGTGGCGCTCGGGGGCTCTCACGAGACCAGCGCCATCCCTGACCTCTGCTGCGGTTTCCTCTCTCTACTCGCTTTCCAAAATCCTCCAGAAATAGAAGAAAATATTGATATTCGACCTTGTGTGGGGTTATAGTATCATCTTGCTTGTCCACCAAGTGATAAGATGCATACATTGAAGCCTGCATTTATAGTCCACATGGTAGCTATACATGAATTTTAACGGATAAAGAATGAAAATGAAAAGTGAAACTTTTTTTTTTGATAACAATGAATTATATTCTGCACAATTATTATTATTTTTTTTATTTTATTTGGAAGTAGAAAATATATTGTATGCTATTTGATTTATTTAAAAATAAAAATAAAATAGAAATGAATTATTTTACTATTATCTTTTTCATTTCCATGTTTTTCTTATTTTATTAAAACTATATATATAATTATAAAATGTGTAATTATTTTTAACAACATAAGATATATACATATGAGCTATATGTTAACTTTAAAAAAATATAAATTGTAAAATATAAATTATTTTTTATAAAATATATATATATATTTTTACATATTAATAAATATAATTACAAATTATATTATCATCATCACCATAACATTTTGAGTGAAAAGTTGGAATTACGTTTTATATATGTTACCCTGGACCACAAAACCAGTCATAAGTAGCACAGGTATATTTGTAGCAATAGCCAACAATACACTGTACGTATCAAAATTATCGATTTTTCTTTTATGTCAAAAATCATTAGGATATTAAGTAAAAGATTACGTTCCATGAAGATATTTTGTAAATTTCCTACTGTTGATATATCAAAACTTAATTTTTGATTAGTAATATGCATTTCTAAGAACTTCATTTGGACAACTTTAAAGGCGATTTTCTCAATATTTAGATTTTTTTGCACCCTCAGATTCCAGATTTTCAAATAGTTGTATCTCAGCCAAATATTGTCCTATCAATATTTACAAACCAATATATATTATTTACAATATATAACAAACCATACATCAATGGAAAGCTTTTTTATTCAGCTTTCATGTAATGTATAAATCTCGATATCCAAAAATTGACCCTTGTGGTTCAAGGTCACATATATGTATTAATTTTTTGCTCAATTTTATTCATTTCTAATTATTTTATTACATTTTAAAAAATACAAAATTATGCAAAAAGAAGCTATTTATTTTTTACTTATAGCTAATATTCTACAAATAAAATATTCAAAATATTGTACAAATAAAATAACTACTATAAATGCGCGCACACACACAGAATGTTTGAGTGAACATTTTAATTTACTTTAAAATAAAAAAAATACAAAAATGTAAATGTCAATTTAATTCTTTTAATTAAAAGAACAGTAAAAAGATGTTCCTTGCACAATTCACTTTTGTTTACATTTTATTTAAATTTAGTTACATGTTTAATGTGACATTTTTCCAGTTTGGTTAAAATTGATTAAATTATTTGATTTTATTTTGACACGCTTATGGTTATTGTCAGTCTATTTTAAGGTTAAGAAAATTTTGTAGGTTGATTCATATTACCACTTATGTGTATGAACTAGGCACCACAAACTTTAGGGCCACATTTTAACATCACATTTTTTTTTTCAGTGAATTTGTGTCAACCTACTGTATGCTGTTTTAGCATAAATTATACAATACTTTTATAGTCTATAAAGGAAAATAAGAACAATCACTTGCAAAGTTCTTGACATGCCACTGCACTGCTCGTATATATATAAGACGCTAATGGAAGTCTTGAGCACATAATGTATGTGCTGTAAGCCCCGCCAGCTACGGTTCATGAACAATAGCAATTTCTGCTCTCCAGTGACATGGTTCACCCAAGTGTTAAAAAATAACTTTAAAAGCCCATGTTGATATAGTGGCAAGCACAACTTAACTGTGAACGTAATTGCAGCTTTACAGCTAAAGGTCCAACCTGCTAGATTAACCCTCTGATCCAGGCCAATTTCAGCTCGTGATTCACACAGCAGTGTTTGCAGTAAATAATGCAGTGAAAATGAAACCTTTAAACTTTTAATCTTTTCTTTTTGCCCCCGTGTTCACCATACAGCTGTTTGTCTGGACAGTGAATATGTCAATGAAGCAATTTCCTCAGCAACGTCCCTCAGTTTCTCACATACAGTAATAACACTATATCAGCCTCCAAAAATAATGACAAGCAGGCAGCAGAATATATCCTTTTTGATTAAATGTTCTGTTTATTATACATGTATCCATCTCAGCAGCAAAAAAACTAAATCAAAGAAAACAAATGATTCATCTGCATAATAAAAATATAAACATAAAAAAAAAGAAAGCAAATAAGGCAGCACAAGTCAAATCGTTCTCTCAATTTAGGACAACAGCGCCTTCTATTGGTGTGAAATTGAAGCCTGTGATGAGAAACGGCCGTGGCACAAGTGTGTCTGTAACATGTCATTCATTTGACCTTCTCTTCTATTCATAATTCATATCATGAGAATTAAAAAGATAAATGAAATCATGCAGTTACAGGAATTCCAATTAAAATACTACTGTAAATAAAAAAAAAAAAAAGTTTGCACCGTTGCACGTTATATGATGGTCATATAATATATATATATATATATATATATATATATATATATATATATATATGAAGAGTTCAAATGCAAAAGCCTCTAGTGCTGTCTGAAATTTTCTTCTAAAATGAGCATTTTTATCAGGCTCCTATATCTGTTCAGTTTTCACTTTAATTGCATAGAAATAGTAAAATTACTGAACCTAACATAGGATCCTGATAAAAAAATGCACATTTTAGATGAAATATATATATATATATATATATATATGCATAGGTGACAGATTATACTGTAGGATTGTAATAGGTTGTTTTTAGACCCATTTCATCCTAAGCACCATTTAATTTTACGTCTACTAAGAGGATGAAAAATGGTTATGAAAAGCTAAATTTACCAACATCATAAGTGTACTTTAAGGAAAAACTAAAATAGTAAAAACGTATACGACCTTTTCAAATATTTGTTGCAACTTAACTGGTGCTTTATTCATATTTGTTTGAAATCCATGTACTATTTTCAGACCAAAACCCCATGAGAGATCACAGTATAGGAGAGTTCAAGAGAATGGATCACCTTGGACAACAAACGCATGAACAAACACACGCAGTGCAGCTCTGTTCCCGCTGCTGCGCTTGCTTGTGGATTTGCTCCAGGATGTTCCTATGGAAATAGAGAGGAGAGGAACGTATCTAATTCCAGGTGATGGATTTCTGTTCATGTGAAGGACTTAATGAAAAAGCTCTCAACCACGAGGTGAATGTGTTGGCAATATATATCTTCTTTTCAAACCCCATCAAAGGTGGACATCAAAAACCTCATCCTGTTCCTCCTGAGAGCCGTCTGTGATGACTGTGGAGGTACAGAGAGAGAGAATGAAAGGCTGAGAAAGAGTCACTCTGCGAGTTATCATCGTTTACTCTTTAAAAGATAAATAGTACAGTGTACTAGACAGAACATGGATTCTACTGCAGTAGCATATGTACAATGTTGTCCAAAGACCACTAGTAAAAGTGCTTAACGTTTTTCTAATTGAAATAAAACTTGTTTTTTTTCCCCAATAACAATTACATTCAACTTGACAAATTTTTATTTTATCTGTAAGGACATGGCAATGCATGTATATTTACAGTAAAATACAGATTTTTTTTTAAATTAAATAAGAATAATTTAATACAAATAACAATTAAAATAAAATAAAACAGAAACAAAATAAAATGTGTAAGAAAAACCAAAAATATTAAATATTCAAATATTTTTTATAAAATTAAATTATATTATTAATTAATTTATTTTATTTTTTTTACTAATTTACAAAAAGTGCCTTGTACTTTTATTCACAAAAAACATATTTTCTACTTAATATTAAAATAGATTAAAATAATTGTATTAAATATAATTTATGGTAATCAGAAAAACTAGTTTTATTATTATTATTATTATTTATATAGTGAATAGTTATTAATTGAATAATTAATTGAATAAGTGAATTATAATTAATTAATCAATAAGTGAATTAATTAATCAATTTCATTCATTTTTAATGCTTTTATTTATATATTTGCCAATATATAAGCCAATATTCTATAAATAAAATATTTTTTTCAATATTTTATAAATAAAATAAAATAAAATAAATTAGAATAATCAAAACAATTTACTGTCCATTTAGAATCTATCTGTCTGTCTGCCTGTCTGTCTCTCATATACATATATATATATATATAGATAGTGATTCAGTATTTATGTAAATGTATTTTTTTCAATTTAAATTAGATTCTGAATTCCATATTTCTGTTTTGGACCCCACATCTGTAGGTGTTGGATTATACAGTGTAGCGTGTGCATGTGCGTGTGTCTTATGTTCAAGTACGCTTAAATGTGCATTTACCCGGGGACTCTGCTATCGGCTCTGTGCTGGAGGGCGGCGGGAAGCTGAAAGAGCGTGTGGCCTTAAAGGAAGCGTCACTGTGACAACTGACGCTCTGTGCACGCTTACGGCACTCGATGGCCAAACGACCGCAACAGTCTTTATGACAGCTCACCCCACACACTGAGAAAAACACAGAGGAAGGTCACCAGGCCACATTCACACAGGAAAAAACAAGAGTTAAGGTCTACATTTGGTTTCATACCTTTGCATTTGTATCGCTGTTTGTAAAATCCCCACATCTGCAAGAATTAGCATACATTAAATAAGTCACAATGAGAGAATATAAGAAAAACATGGAAAATTTTTTAAATGGATTTTGGGTGCTTTAATTTAGTTCATATATATATATATATATATATATATATATATATATATATGTATATATATATATATTAGTGCTGTCAATCGATTAAAAAAAATTAATCGCACATTTTTCTAAAATTAATCGCGATTAATTTCACCTAACATTAAAGTTTTTAAATATACTTTTATACTGCAATAATTTCGCATTCAATCTTCAAATGTACAATGTACAAACAACATAAAGAAAGTATATTTTTAATATTTCTTTAATGGCATCTTTTTTATGATTGAAGGCCAGCATCACTGATATCAATACTACTGATGTCTCTATAAAATAGTTTTTTCCCATGAATATTTAACCATTGACTGTAGCCATTCAGCATTACAGTATAATTTAGATCTATACATTTTAACATTTATTAGACTTAACTTCTAATTTAAGTGAACTTAAAACAATCATCACATGAACCTTATAATAAATTATTACATATTTAGCTACTTGTGCCCTCCAGCAGAAATATACAGAAAATGAATACTTACCAAACACTAAATTCTAAATTAAATATAGATGAACCCCTTAAAGCTATAAAAGTTATTGATTTCCTCTTTTTTTCTTTGGTTCTTGGATTAATAGACATCACAGCAGCTGGTTATTAGCTTATTTGCCTGCTATAGCTTTAAAAGCTGCTGCTGCTGAACGTGAAGCGGATCTGACATGCGTCTTATTTTCTCACAACTCTCTTTACCTTTTCTGACCCACTTCAGGTCTTAAAGTCTCTTCTAATGAGCGGACGAGTTGAATCAGGTGTTTTAGATGAGGGAGACAGTGCTAGGGTGCCTCAGGGCAGTTTTTAAAACCATTTCAGAGACATGTTCTTAAATGTGACGCATATATAACATATTGCATGCATGCACGCAGTTTTAAGGCAGCTTTAATCGCGTTTTTGGTAACTTCATGCCTTAACTGATGGCATAACTAGGACATTGCATGCACATAGTTTCTTTCGCTGTTTGATATGAAATGATACAGGCTACAGCGCGCGCCGGCACCTTTGTGCGTGTATTTGAAGAGCGCGCGCTACGAGCACAGTATCTGACTCGGGCTCGTTTTGACTCCTGCTTATGGCGCGGAGTCAAAGTTAGAGCGCGTCTGAAACGTCTCCCGTTTGATGTGGTCATAAAGACGTTCTGCATCTAAATAAACGCAATCCTTTTCAAGAAAAAAGAGACAGAGGCAGCAGTTGCGAATGGGGTGGCCAACACTAGCCCCACCCCTGCGTTAATTGCGTTAAATATTTTTAACGCGTTAATCAGAAAAAAATTAATCGCATGCGTTAACGCGCTAATTTTGACACCACTAATATATATATATACACACACACACACACACACACACACACACGTGTGTGTGACCCTGGACCACACAACCAGTCATAAGGGTCAATTTTTTTAAATTGAAAAAGCTGAATAAATAGGCTTTCCATTGATGTATGGTTTGTTAGGATATGACAATATTTAGCTGAGATACAAGTATTTAAATATGTAGAATCTGAGGGTGCAAAAAAAAATCTAAATATTGAGAAAATGGCCTTCAAAGTTGTCCAAATGAAGTTCTTAGCAATGCATATTACTAATGTAAAATTAAGTTTTGATATATTTATGGTAGGAAATTTACAAAATATCTTCATGGAACATGATCTTTACTTAATATCCTAATGATTTTTGGCATAAAATAAAAATCAATAATTTTGACCCATACAATGCAATGTTGGCTATTGCGACAAATATATCCGTGCTGCTTATGACTGGTTTTGTGGTCCAGGGTCTCTCTCTCTCTCTCTCTCTCTCTCTCTCTCTCACACACACATACTTTACTGCTTAATTGTGCTAATGTTGTGACGAGTCTATACAGTATTTCATGTAAGTGGACAAAAATACTACTTATTCCTTTACATTTAAAAACTTTGTAATAAAGAAAACTTGGCCTGAGTGTACCTTAAATTTAATTACATAGAAAAAGCTTTTCAGAAATACTGGTTCAACAAAAACACTGAAGAAAAAGGAAAACAGGTTCTTTACTCGGGTGGACCTTGACAGGAAATTAGAAAATAGGAAGTGGTTACTATCTACACCCAACTACCAACTGTGAACATAACAACCTCTTTTCGAAAGATACACCCTTAAACACAACCCCACTGTACTCACCGAAAACAACACAAGCACCATAAACCTCTGACAGCAGAGACAAATATGAACGAATGCAAGCCGTAAATACGATCTGGCTTACGAATGATAATAAAATAGGTTTTATGTGCATCTGTGTTTTTGAAATCAATACAGATCTAGATGTCTGTTTCTCATCATGCTGAAAAGATCTTATTTCATCTCTTGTGTGGGTTGTCATCACATTGAAGATGAAGATAAAGAGACTGAGCCCCAAATAAAACGTTCACTCACCAAACGAGAGCAGTGCTGACAAAATGAAGGCTTGATGCTGCTCGTCTCTGTAAACGTGTGAACAAAACCCATCTTACAGTTCTGTAAGGAGCTCGCCTTTGTGAAGTACTCAATCATCTCCTCACGGCTAATTTTACAGTCCCTGGGAGTGAAAATGAAAAAGAGAAAGATGGGACCTTTACTGTAGTGTAGACTTTGACAAATGAGGGAAAATAATTACTCCAGATACACTGGACAGATGTCTTGATAAACCCACTGGTTTTGGTCCATTTCATCAAACTTGCCGAGGTAAGGGAAATTGCTCCTGATGGTTTCAAACTCTCCTTGGGAAATGTAGCCATCGCCATCGGTGTCGAAATTTTGGAACACTGACTGTAAGTAATACATCTTCCAATTAGTTCTCTTTCAGCACTAGTTCATTTATTACACAACTTTCTGAAATTATTGTCAAATTTGTGCAATATCACACACACAACAGTGTTGATCATTATTTGTTGTTCAGCACAATGGCATGATTGTAAATGATATTTCTTATCACATAACTTACATTTGCTCCAGTAATGAAAATATTTGTAAATTAAAAGCAGAATTAAGTGGTTTCATGTTTCAAGGTTACATTCCACTTGTTTCATTTTTTTTAAATAAATCAGTGTTTTTGAACAAATCAGTTGTGTGATAGATTTAATGATTCACTCATAAGGTCAGTCACTTGTTTCATTCCTGATTCAACAAGTTTTTTGAATGAATCATTTGAGTGAATGATTCAGTGTTTCACTCCTAAGGCCAGTCAATTATTTAACTCCTGAATGAATCAATGTGTTTGAATCAGTGTTTGAAAGGTCAATCACTTGTTTAATTTTTTATTTTTTTTTTTAATAAATGAGTGTTTTTGAACAAATCAGTTCTGTGATAGATTTAATGATTCACTCATAAGGTCAGTCACTTGTTTCATTCCTGATTCAACAAGTGTTTTGAATGAATCAGTTGAGTGAATGATTCAGTGTTGCACTCATAAGTCAATTATTTAACTCCTGAATGAATCAGTGTGTTTGAAATGTCAGTCACTTGTTTAATTTGTATGTGTGTGTGTGTGTGTGTGTGTGTGTGTACTGGTTTTTGTGGTTTACGGGAACACAAATTTGTTTAATGACATGGGTATGACAGAGGTATTACAATTTGAAGGTGGTTTATGAGGACACTGCCTATGTCCCCGTAATTCAAAAGGCTTAAAAAACATACTAAATGGTGTTTTTTTGAAAATGTAAAAATGCAGAAAGTTTCCTGTAAGGGGTAGGTTTAGGTGTAGGGTTGGTGTAGGGCAGGGATAGGCAAATTCGGTCCTGGAGGGCCGGTGTCCTGCAGAGTTTAGCTCCAACCTTAATCAAACACACCTGCCTGTAACTTTCTAATGATCCTGAAGACACTGATTAGCTTCTTCAGGTGTGTTTGATTAGGGTTGGAGCTAAACTCTGCAGGACACCGGCCCTCCAGGACCGAATTTGCCTATCCCTGGTGTAGGGCAATAGCCCATACAGTTTGTACGGTATAAAAACCATTACGCCTATGGAGAGTCCCCGTAAACCACAAAAACAAACATGTGTGTGTGTGTGTGTGTGTGTGTGTGTGTGTGTGTGTGTGTGTGTTTGAACAAATCGGTTGAGGGAAAGATTTAATAACTCACTCATAAGGTCAGTCACTTGTTTCATTCCTGATTCAACAAGTGTTTTGAATGAATCAGTTGACTGAATGATTCAGTGTTGCACTCATAAGTCAATTATTTAACTCCTGAATGAATCAGTGTGTTTGAAATGTCAGTCACTTGTTTAATTTGTGTGTGTGTGTGTGTTTGAACAAATCGGTTGAGTGAAAGATTTAATAACTCACTCATAAGGGCAGTCACTTGTTTCATTCCTGATTCAATGAGTTTTTTTTGAATGAATCAGTTGAGTTAATGATTAAATGTCTCACTCATAAGGTCAACCAATTGTTTAACACCTGAATGAATAAGTGTTTGAAAGTATTAATTGAATGAATGATTCAGTTACTAACTCATAAAGAAAGTTACTTGTTGCCACCTACTGGCATAACAATGAAATCAACAGAAAGAGTCACTGAAAAATCCCCACCACTAAAACACAGACTGACAGTCTGGCTGGAACGCGAAAACTGCATAACTGACTATTGTCACATGCAACCAGCTAATTCTTGCATTTATATACTATTTCCAAACAATTAGTTTATTTGAAAACCAAATAATTATTCAGAAAAATGATAAGTGAATTGAAGTAGTTTGGGTCACACACCTCCACCATTTTTTCAATGTGCTTGTTGATGATGGCTGGATCCGCTTTGGGTTTGACTGAAGATGACCACTGTTCTATTAGAGGAGACTGTGACTTTGAGCTGGAAGACTAAGAGGCCAGAAATCAATGACATATTCACTTAGCAAGTGAAAATAAGGCACCAGTAGATTTGGATAAATGACTGCTGTCCATTGGTTGAACAGAATAATTATAGAGTAGTGGTTCAGTCTCCCAGCTGCAAGTCCATGTAAGTGGATTATGCAAGCAACATGGGAAAATTAATCTGTCAAATTGGGTCATGAGTGGTTGTAATTGGTGGTTTCTACCTCATGGTGGCCACTGATTTGCTATCTGAGCAGTTGTTATGTCGGTGGGGTGACTCACTGATAGTTTAATGTTGCGAGGCTCCCTCTGTAGAGATAGCTGATATATCTCGTCCTCTGAGTGGTACTGGTCCAAAGACACCTGGACAGGAACACAATAAATGTAAATTATGAACCATAATTGATAATTGACATAGATTTGAGAAATCCATCACATCGCTATATCAACCTCAATGTCGCCTGCTTAACTAATCAATTTACTAAAAATGTCTATAATTTAAAGGTAATATTTTAAAAAAAGTAATGATTTATTTATAGATATATTTAATTTATATGTATTTATTTTCTTATAAAATCCTAAAATTAATTAAAAATAAATTACAAATAAATATGGAAATTATATAAAATATAAATGTATGCAAATTTAAAATATATGGTATTTTTTTAATACTTTCTATTCATCAGAGAATCCTGAGAAGAAAAAAAAAGTATCACAGTTTTGCCATCACAGGAATAAATTACATTTTAAATGCATTAAAATAATAATAATAATAATAACTTTGATTACAGCAAACCCATTCCACCCATAACAGACTTACTATAAGCAGACTCAGCAGGTCTGAATTGGCTTCTATACTGGGCGGAGTGCTTTGAATGAGCGCCAGCTCTTCTAGGATGGCATACAATTGATGGGTCTTGGTTAGGTTGACCCTAGTCTTCTCCGGGTCAAACCAATCAGGCAGGGCCACATGGACGGCAATCAGATCCTTCAAATGCACTCCAAGGATTGGGAAGCGGAATCCCGAACATTCTGAGAAACGCTGACGATAGCGACTGTAGTTTCCAGAGGATGTGACCAGCTCCACCAATCCATCAAACACCTGATTAAACGCAGAAGAGAACATCGGTAAGGATGAAAGCCTGGTGCAGTCGCAATATGAGGAAAGGGGATTTTGGTACATGGGTACGAGATATTCCTGCTCATGTTTGGTTGCCTGATAACAGAGCACTTGACTTGAGTATTGATATTTCTGTGCAATCTGGCAGAGAGTATGAAAATGGCACTCAATCCATCCACTCAAAAGTGGACTTTAAGAATCTTATCTGTCATAGCCAGAGTTGGAGTGTTACAGCTGTTTGTTTTTCTTGCCAGTATTGGAGGTGTGTTTACAAAGCAGCTCTCTGGCAGTCCTCACCTTGCGCGTCTCGCTGCCGATGAGCGCCTGCGTATCCTTGAGTCTAGCAATGGAGCTATTGCTGAGCCCACCCACTACAGCCATCAGTGTGTTGAAGTTCTGCAGCTGCAGTAGCCTCTACACACACACAGAGCACAATATGTATATATTCATTTCAAAATCCTAAAACATTTTTTTTTTTCAGTTTTAAATTAGATTCTGAATCCCCAGATCTTCAATGTGGTCTGAGACTTTTGGACCCCACTGTAAACAGATTACATGTCTTAAAATATAAGCGAGCGAGCGAGTTGGATTAACCTGGGCCACTTTGATGAATTCACTGATGACAGCGGCTCTCTGCTGAGCTGTAGGCTTACTGAGAACCATGATCTGGATCCACTGGGAAACACTGTTAAACAGAGTAATGAAACGCTCCAGAATGGGATTATCCACCGTGCAGCCGTGCATCACGAAACTGTGGTAGTCCTGGAACTGAGGGGGAACAGATTTTTCATTTGTAATATGAACTCAGACTCGAGGTCATGCTATTACGAGCACAAAGACACGGCTAAATACTACATTTATAAATTAAGAGACTTACAAGAATTTTGCAAAATGATTTATATTCCATATACGTTAGGTGTTCAGCCAAGGTGGAAGCATCCAGGTGGTCAAAAAGAAGAGAGGTCTTGCGTTTCTTCTGGACAGTTTCATCCAGTTGACGTCGCCATTCGTAAGATGGGCTACAGGCAAAGCAAACAAGACATTGTACTTCTGTTCCTTGTCCTATATGCCTAAATATCAAGTAAGCAACTTCTTCTATCATATTGTATTACACTAATGGGTCAGTGACATGACACTCTAGATCTATTAAGTTATCAAGAGACAACAGAAAAATTCATACAAATAATGTGTCGAACACACCTCTCTCTCTCTCTGTCTGTCTCTCTCCCTCACACACACACACACACACACACATACATACATACATATATATTAGTTAAATATTTGAAAAACATTGTTTTTCTGTTATTTATCAAATCAAAGTTTGTGTCTTGTAACCAACATCCAACATCGAAAACCTTTTTAATGTCACCATGAAATAAGAAATAACTGTATATGCACAAACACACACGCGTATATATGTATTTTACAGGGTTTGACAGACAAAATCTTTACTTGTCACACAATTTTTGAAATCTGACACCCAAATACCAGAACCACACACCAAATCTGCAAAACCATACACTAATTCTCAGCCTTGGACTCAGTTTTCAATTTCATAAAACACTTTTTGCAAAACACAATACACAATTCTCTATGTAACACAAAAATCTAACAGGAACTAATATTATGGCAAAGGTTTTGAAAAAAGAGGCAAAGTTTTGAAAATGTGTGTAAGCAGTTGAAAAAAATCTGTATATATGTATATTTTTGTGATATACATATATGTACATCCCAAATACGAAGAACTTTTTCACAAGAACTTGGTATATTTGTTTTTAACTAGACTTTTCCATCATCTTTGACATTCTTATTTATCATTGACCTAAGAACTTCTAGCTGTTTGAGTATCTCAGACATGCAGCTTGTTTGTGATGTTCAGTACACTATCCCCCCACATTCTCCAGCCCTCTGTATCAAAGGAGCAGCGGTTTGGGTGAGTTCTGTGCCCCTGTGACTCACATGCTGTCTATGTCGATGAGCAGACTACGCCTCACATCTCCATTCTGCTCCAGTCGCTCTTTCAGACCGCGAATCTGCTCAGCCAGAGCGGGGTTCAGGTCAAACTCAGCTGGGAACTCAGATATCCAGTACCTGACAGAGAAAGAGAGACGGAAGACAGAGAGAGCTATGACACAGAGTAGCTGTGCGTGAAATAGGTCTAGGCAAGACATCAGGAGGACGAGTATTTTCCGTGAATAGTCTTGCCTCAACTGCTTTATGTGAATTCAAAACACACCTCTGTGATACAACCCAGCTGCCTTATGACAAAGAACATCCACATCTTTAAAAGAAATATGCACTGCATGGCCAGATAGTATGTGGACACCACAGCCATAGATGCTTTTGAGCATGAAATAGGTCTGCATAAATGCATACATTTCAAAACCATTAGCATTAATAGGGAGTTCTCCTTAAGGGGGCGTTCACACATAACACGGTTTGGCTGCTTTTCCACAGTTTTTTCTTTTTTTATGTTAACATGCACTAGATGGACGTCTTTGAACACTCCGCTTATATATCACGTCTTTCTCAGCGTCTCACTTTGATACTGCAATCTAAAAACGTGCCACTGAAGTCTCAATACCATGCATTTTTTCCCATTCCACTGCCCTGCATCTCGCATTTTTAAACGCAAAAACGTGTTGTGTGTGAATGGCCCCTGAGGAAATTTGCAAGCTGTGAATGTCAATATCACTGATTGGGCGAACACAGCATGCAGCACGTTTAAATAATTGTTTTAGACCATTAAATGGTCTTTTTCTTCTGGTTAACATGTTTTCTGTTACTGTTTTTGACTCCACTGTCCATGAACATTTATTGAGGCAAAGAACTATTCGGTTTATGGGTTGTCTATGCACTCATATTACCACAAATAGGTAAAAGTGCAACTTGCAATATAGCGAAATAAGTCCTGCCTTCTAAATAAAACAACCAATAGCCAATTGGTAAGGTTATCGGATCATTGCCATTAGAAGTTCAATTTACTATAGAAACAGTTAGAAACTTAGAACTGCACAGGTGCATTGGCTGGTCCAGCCTGAAATAAAAGCTTTTTTAACACTACGCAACATTTATGAGAAAGATCATGTTAGATTTTGTTTTTGATTTGAAATTTTATTTAAAGAGATAGTTCACCCATGTTGGTAACCAAACAGTTGACAGTAGCCAATGACAAAAACACTATGGAAGTCAATGGCTACTTTCAACATTTGGTTACCAACATTCTTCCAAATATCTTCTTTTGTGTTCAACCTCAGAAAGCACACAACGTCATAGGACGTTGATATTTGGTTAAATTCCGGTTGTGACGTCGGGTGACCAAAATTCAATGTCAATTCAACGTCTAATGTCAATTTGATGTCTAATACCGACGTCAGCTGACATTGATATTTGTTGTTTTTAGGGTGTGTAACCAAAATCCAACATTAAGTCAACGTCACATTGGCGTCAAATACTGACGTCAACCCAATTTACATTCTCAACCATAATGCAACGTCTGTTGAAGGTAAGTAGATTATAACAGAATTTGCATTTTTGGGTGAACCGTCCCTTTAAATGTAAGCATGGCAAGCAGCTTTGAGATTTCAGTATTTCCCCATTCAGGTAGATAGGACTTGGTCTTGGATGCCCAAAATAGGCTTTGAAAGGGACTTTGTTCTAATCTAACACCTCATCATTTCACACTGAGTTTCGTAACACAGGGTTAAAAGCAGCGCTAACCCCCTTGTGAAACATTGCTTTTAAAGCAGGGTTTAAAAATATGATAACCCAAGGTTAAGAGTCACATGAAAAGCACATTTAAAGCCCTTTGGAGGGGTACTGTGATACTGACAGAGAAAAGGTAGGTGCCACTCTATTATAAAGCTTTGAATATGATTTACGGCTGTATTCTGTACTTGATTTCATGCACCTGTTACTAATAGGTTTATCTGAAACAGCCGAACCTTGTATGTCTTCAAGCTTTTAGCCATGCAGTATATGTAAAGTTATTATAAAAAATAAATAAATAAATAGGTGAACAAATGGCTTTTTAACCTACTTGACAAGGTGACAAATCTGAGACTGGCGATTTGCAGCACAATCCTGTTCCTGAGACCTGTAATACTGTCAAGGTAGATCCACTTCATTACTATTATCGGCTGTTAGGAGAGTGATGGAAACAGTTTGTGATGCTGTCAGCCCTCTCTATAAATGACAAACCCCAGCCATGCCCGAATGTACTAAGTGCTAAATGTCTAGCATAAAAGTCGGCCTGTCACCTCCGAAACTAAATGTACAAAGACTTGTGTTTCTTTTCTGGTATTTGACATTAATGCTAGTTTTTTGAAATACAGAGTTCTGAGAAAGTATAATGTGACAGGTCTGCTGAAGGAGGATACTTGTGCAGGAGTTTCTTAGCTAGGTCACTGGATGACAGGTACCAGGGATGCATGGTAAGAAACATTCGCACGAGAGACGGCTCCTTCAGAACGCCTTCATTGTCTGCGAGGAAGATAGAAAACCAAACATACATTTGCACATTAATTACCATGAATCCATTAGCCTATGACTTTCATTTAATACTCAGCTTGAAAACTTATATATTGTGTGTGTGTGTGTGAGTGTGTATACATATTAGTGCTGTCAAATGATTAATCGCGATTAACTGATATCCAAAATAAAAGTTTGTTTACATAAATATACACAGGACACACATATTATATACAAATACACACACATACAGTATATATTTTGAAAATATTCACATGTATATATTTATATTATATATAAATATATTTAATATATAAACATAACATATTTTTCTTAAATATACACAGTACACACATATATTATGTAAACAAAAACTTTTATTTTGAATTCGACTAATCGCTAAGTTAACTTCAACCAAAGAGTCCAAAGCTAAAGTTCAGCTAAAAATATCTTTGACTTTCCCACATTACAATGTATCAAGTAAAATTTAATAAGGATTAATTTAATGGCTTTTCAATGAAAGCATCATAACATATTATGTAAAACACATTTATATTTTATTTTACTAAATGCACACTATTATAAGTCAGGCCTAAAATACAACACTCAATTATATAGTAACAGTGCTCCATTTCTCTATCCACTGACTATCAGTGACGAATTGGCTTGAAAGAAATTGAAGACCCCTGAGCTAGAGAAATTAACATGAGAAACACCGAAGAGGTTTGAAGAATATCAAGAAACAGACACAACTGCATACAGTTGAACAAGCCAGTGTTGTTCTGACTGGCTCATCAGAGTGCTTACACAAGAGAAGGAGGAAGCAAATATGACCACTGACCAAAGGCTTTGATGCAGGCTTCCACCAGCTCATCCACACTGGCTGACTGATCCGATGAAACGCTCTCCATCCCTTTCTACTTCACTGTTCTCCACAGCCCCTCCTTTCCCCCCAACTTAATTTTCCACTCCTCTCTTTGATCCCTCTCTTTTTCAGTCTGAAAACGAGACAACGCCATGTGCGGCAAAGGAAACAGAATCAATAAAGCAGAGAATGGTTCAGATGTGAGAGGTGTTGCTGGTTTTTCATTTTCATCAAAAGCAGACAAATCCTGGTCACACATGGATAATACGGTGGACAAGACTCATCCGCAGAAAAACAAGGTGCATAAAAGAAAAAAAAAAAATCAAAGATCCATAGGAACTGTTCTCAGACAACAGTAGAAGAAAAAAATAAGCCTTAGAAAGATTTTCAAAGGAACTTACCCGTTGAATCTGGCATCAATGGTCAAACAGTGATCATCTTTGAAAACAGAAGTGCTAATGAACGCTGGGCTTCAGTAGAGCCTCTCTAACCATGTACTGAAAACAACAGAGGGCCTCACTGGGGTTCACTCCGAGTACAGCTGCCTATAGACTCGGTTTCCTGTCAGTTGAGAAATTTACAGCTGTTGCATTTCCTGTTCAGAATGTTTCGAGACTTTTTTGTCACATTCACAACAAAAAGGGGTGGAGGACAAAGGGTGAGAAAAAAAAATGTAAAGAGAAAAAAAATGTATTTACAACTAAATTCTTAATTAATGCTTTTGTATTGGTTCCAGTAAAAATATCCAAATATCTAATGTCTAAAAATATCTAAAGGCAAACTTAGTTGAGAACCAAAACTGCATAAGATATTAAGACATGTTTTCAGAGAACATCTTGATTTTTTTTCTTCCTCTTGCAGAGTCAGTTTCCTCATTATCAAATAACAAGAAATATAAAATATTATCAAGAAATACACACACACACACACACCTGTTTCGCTATCCTTGTGGGGACTGTCATAGGCGTAATGGTTTTTCTGCTGTACCGACCATATTTTCTATCGCCCTACACCAACCTAAACCTACCCCTTACAGGAAACTTTCTGCATTTTTACATTTTCAAAAAAGTTCATTGTGTATGATTTATGAGCTTGTTTACCCGTGGAGACCTCAATTTAGGTCCCCACCGTGACACAAGTCCCCATGAGTCTGTGTGTATTCAGGTTTAAGTCCCCACCAGGATAGAAAAAACGGGTACACACAGACACAGACATAGACACGCACGCGCACGCACAATTAAGAAGTGTAAAAACAAATTAGCTTATGAAATTTTGCTTCTCATGTAAATTTAACTTTAATTTTATTAATAAGAAACAAGAAATACTGTATATCTCATCTATCTGTATTTATATATACATATATAATAAATTATTTAATAATTAAAATTAAACATTCTTGCTTATGAAATTTTGCTTCATATAAGGATAACTCTGCATGTGACTTTGTTTGCTTTAATGGTAAATCAGAGCATCACAGAACTGTGCTTATAAAGCATGGACACAAAAGTGTTTGACTAACCACAATGCACACTTCTGAGGGTGTGATCAATGTGAAATTGAACAGTTGTGTTGGCTCCCCTCAGTGGCCAAATTGTGTCACACACTTTAATTTCTCACTCTGGCTATTACTGAAGCTTGAATTGATATTAAAACTGATGTCAAATAATCAGTTTTACTGAAAATAATTAAAACATCTTTCATTTAATACATTTTGAAAGCAATGTTTCAACAAAGTTAAAATCCTGAACTTAATGGAATAAAGATAAACTAGTGTTATTTAATTTGAAATCAGATTTATATATGATTGTGATTAGGGTATGAAAATATCCAGACTGAAAAAAACTTTCATAATTTCCTATTATTATCAATATTATGTTGTCCTGTCTCATATTTATCTTGAATGTAAGTGTACATTTACACTATATTTAGTGTAAATATAGCAAATTAAGAAAGATCTTGACCATTAAAGCACATCTTGGATAGACTTAACCTTTTTTTTTTTTAAACAAAACTCTAGAAACTAAGGCAGAGATATCTAATACGAACGGATTAATTATTTATTATTTTGCAATGCAGGGGGCTAATGAATCTTTATGATCTTTACAAAAAACGGCACATCTTATCCGGTTCTGCTCTAAAGGATTTGTGAAGGTACTGCAGGGGGTCTGCAGAGAAAAGAAAATCCATTTCCTTCAAAGAAAAAAAAAGCACGATATGTTTAGAAAAATGAACGAATACTAAATGGCCTTATATGCATTAGCCTATATAATGTAATAATGTTAATGCGTTGGTTTTAACGTGCACAAAATGTGATCTGTTGGTCCCATGGGATAGCTTTGAATCTGGGTCTACAATTCTCTATGAAATAAACTGTTTATTACGTTTGCAAAACATTTCATAATTGAAATGCATATTAATTTGAACAAGATTGAGAATTCATGTGTGGTGCTCAGCTGTTATAGAACTATGCGAGCCGCATGCCGCTCAAATATCATGGCCTTTTAGTTGGGTCATTGCAGCTATTAATGTCTCTGGCTCAAGAGAATTCTGGACTGTTCGAGTTGTAGTTCAACTTAAAATACGTTTATTCAGAATTCATTTTCATTTCTACTGTACATATTTATCAATCGCGTAAAAAAGAAAACACCGTATCCTCATTTTCATAAAGCGTAGCTAACTTATTGAAAACTTAATTGGCGGATGGCTGCGCGCCGACACCGCCCACTAATTAATATTCATGATGGGGACTTTAAATAAGGAGAGCTGTCAGTGTTATATGGGTGCTGTCGCGTGCGGTCTGGTGTTTATTCTCTTACCTGAACCCAAGACGAGACTGCTGTCACCATGTCTAAACCACTGTCAGACCACGACAGGAAAAAACAGATTTCTGTGAAGGGGCTCGCCGGTGTGGAGAATGTGGCAGACCTAAAGACAAACTTTAATCGCCATCTGCATTTCACGCTGGTGAAGGACAGGAACGTATCCACCAGACGGGATTATTACTTTGCGCTCGCGCACACAGTCAGAGACCACTTGGTAGGCAGATGGATCAGAACACAGCAGAGTTATTACGAGAAAGACCCCAAAGTAAGTTCGTGCATGTTGAGGTTGCACTAAAATAAAAGCAAGTCCATGCATGACACGACTGCACCAAAACAAATACATTTTTGTATGCAATTAATAACTACATGAGTCAGTGAAGCTCCAGTAAAATCATTCCATGCCATTTGTACACTCGAAGAGATGCCCTGCTTGACCACAGCATTGTTGACCTTTTGTGACCCTTCTTCACTGGGATCAGCACCCTATGCAAAACATAAATAGAATATCAGGATTCAAATTTAGCACATCTTTGATGGTGTAATATAATTTTTGCAATGATTTCAAATAGCATTAACATACAGATCTCAACTTGGGAACATGAATGAGTATTTAAGATGATCAATAGCATACACTGTACATTAATAGCACAATAATGCATCTCCAGTTTATTGCGCTCTGTCATGCGCATGCAAAAAGCATCTTGAATTTTGATGATTATGATTTTTCATCTAACTAATGACACAATATTATCATTTTAACATCTATTTCATGATCTATTTCAAAGCATATTTCATTGAAATGTAACTAGAGGGACATTTGTTATATATATTTTATAAATATTCAAAGGACCAAGCAGCAGAAACTGTATAAAAAGAATGTGTCAGTATTCAGGGCATCAAAATCTGAGTCTGAAGATGGGAGATGAAACCACAGCTCAGCATCCCTGACCTTTTCCTCCCCAGTCCAGCCTGAAATCCTTGGATGGAAGAGGTGTCTAGGATATAAAGGTCAAAAGTTGCTCCCTAACAGAAAGGTCACTGTAGAAACATATATGGGAGGAAGAAGTGACATATAATTCCGCCTTATAATAAATCAGTTACATAAAGACTACACAAACCTTTTTACAGGAAATATCATAACCAAAAATGACCTGGACTTCTTCGGAGAGTTCAATTCGGCTCTTTTTTCTGTAGCTGGACATCAGCAATAAACCTTGAATTGATCATTAAAAGCTCCAATGAGGCTCATGACTGTTTCCTTGAAAATGTGACTGCAGAAGTGATGTGAGAAACCGGTTCCATGAGTTCAAAGCTTTTGGATGCTATGAAATGGCTGGTGTGGGTGCCATCTTTTTCATAGTTTAAACTGTTTTCAACATCTTGTACGACACATTGGTCTGCACTCAGACCTTCTTCATTAGCTGCTTTACAGAACAACATCACACTCTGTAACCTTTGCTGGCGACCTCACTGCTGGTTATTTTTGCTGGAGTCAAAATGCCAGTGTTACATAACACCAGTGACCTTCCCCTATCTCTGACTAGTCTGTTTCAGCCCATCGTGCTGCCACACGCCCACTCTCACCTCCACTGTCTCTTACTCTTTCTTGCTTTTCAAACCCAACACCAAAGGAAGGCCTAAAATGTCAAAGGCTACAACAGGGGGATGGTATCAGATTGCCATGTGTAAATGATCCCTCTGCCAGGAACTATTAAAATAGTTTTTAATAAAGTCTAAAAATAGTTCCCAGGCTGAGGGTGGTCCTTGGAGAGCTTGACTTGGTAACCCTAAATCAATATTTTGATGTACATAACCATTATGTAAACAATGTTGCTGTATTTTTTTAATATATGTTAAAAAATAATGAATGAAGAACTTATTCTGTCTTATCTTCCTTGTGTCTATTAGCGTGTTTACTACATCTCCCTGGAGTTCTACATGGGCCGTACCTTGCAGAACACTATGGTGAACCTGGCACTGGAGAACGCTTGTGATGAAGCCATGTATCAGGTAAGACTACACAATGAAGCCAGTGTAATGCTTTAGGTGATTGTTTGAAACCATTGATTCATTACATACATTGTTCTTCAGCTGGGTCTGGATATGGAGGAGCTGCAGGAGATGGAGGAAGATGCTGGACTCGGAAATGGAGGCCTTGGCCGTCTTGCCGGTTAGTAATCTGACCTCAGGTTTGAAAGAGGAACCATCATCTTCAGTATAGATTTTTTGAACTTTGCAAAAGAAAGTCTGAAAATATTGGAACAGCCTGTTCTTGAAAATTTCAAAGCTATAGAACTTTTCAAAGGCACGGTAAATCTGTTTCTGAAAAGACGCACTCACCCTTGGTCTCTCTCTGTTTTTGTTGGTTAGCTTGCTTCCTGGACTCTATGGCTTCTCTTGGCCTGGCTGCCTACGGTTATGGCATCCGCTATGAGTTTGGTATCTTCAACCAGAAAATTTCCAATGGCTGGCAGGTAGTTTAATAGTCTGACCTGATTTAAAAAACAACAACACTATTAATTTAAAGGGATAGTTCACCCAAAAATGAAAATTATGCTATTAAGTACTCACCGTCATGTCGTTCCAAACCCGTAAGGGCTTTGTTCATCTTCGGAACACAAATTAAGATATTTTTGATGAAATCCAAGTGCTTTCTGGCCCAGAGAGGTTGTAAGGACATTGTTAAAATAGTCCAAGTGACATTAGTGGTTCAACCATAATTCTATGACGCTACGAGAATATTTTTTGTGTGCAAAGAAAACAAAATAATGACTTTATTAAACAATTTCTTCTCAGTTCAGGAGAGTACCATGCATGCATGTGGTGCCGCTGATGCGCTGTGCCTTATTTTCAAGCAGAGGAATGCACACGCATGCTTCACGGTACTGTTATGAATGCACATCGAGGTCTGACACGGAAGAGAAGGAATTGTTAAAGTCATTATTTTTGTTTTCTTTGCACATATAAAGTATTCTCGTAGCTTCATAATACCACTGATGTCGCATGGACTATGTCCTTACTATCTTTTTGGGCCTTGAACGCATCAGTTGCGTTGTCTATGCAGGGTCAGAAAGCTCTTGAATTTCATCAAAAAGATGAACGAAGGTCTTACAGGTTTGGAAAGACATGAGGTGAGTGATTAATATCAGAATTTTCATTTTAGCAACCACCCATACCACTTTATTCACCACGCCACACAGCGTATTACAACTTTATGAAGAAACATTACTTAAAATTACTCTGCACACATTTTGAATTTCTGATAATATTGATGATTGACAGATGGAAGAGGCAGATGACTGGCTCCGCTATGGTAACCCGTGGGAGAAAGCACGTCCAGAATATATGCGCCCTGTGCACTTTTATGGTAGGACAGAGCATCACCCAGATGGAGTGAAATGGGTGGATACTCAGGTATAGCATCATCCCCATTCATAAAGCTGTGTTTGTGTGTGTTAATACTATAGTCATAAACCTATTACATTTTGTTTCCACAGGTTGTCTTAGCTTTGCCCTATGACACCCCTGTACCCGGATACAGAAACAACATGGTAAACACCATGAGGCTGTGGTCTGCCAAGGCGCCATGCGAGTTCAACCTGAAAGACTGTGAGTACCAGCAACAGTTACCATACAGTCCTGTATCGGACATGTTGTCCGGTAAATTTTTTGGGGTGAAGTCCAGTCATTCTAGAGAAGCTTGCTTCTGCCACTGAATAAAATTTTTTCAAAAAAGTAATTGTGGCTTTTTATCTGAAAATTCTGACTATTTTTTTCTCAGAGCTGTGTGATGTAAACTGGCAATTGTGAGAAATAAAGTCAGAATTGAGGGATATAAACTCACAATTCTGACTTTTTCGCAACTGCAAGTTTATGTACATCTCACAATTCTGACCTTTTTTCGCTGAATTGCCTGATATAAACTCACAATTACATATAAAGTCACTCACAATTGCAAGTCCAATTTTGAGGAAAGAAGACTTCTTAAAAAATTGTGAGTTTGTATCTCACAATTCTGGATTGTGTGTCAGAAAGTCAGAATTTCAAGTTGAAAACTCGGAATTCTGAGAAAAAAAGTTTATATCTTGTAATTCTGACGTTATACCTCACAGTTTATATCATCCAACTCTGAGAAAAAGTCTGAATAGTGATATGTAAACTCGCACTTGCAAGAACAAAGTCAGAAATGTGAGAAATTCACAATTACCTTTTTTATTTTTTATTCAGTGGTAAAAACAAGCTATCATAAGAATCCAGGCGTGAAGGCACTTTTTGCCTGCAAAATTTTGCAATGTGACCACACCTTGTCCAGCTTAAACATTCAAGATGGTTTTTGACTCACATGTTCTCCTCCCTTCCTCAGTTAATGTCGGTGGCTACATTCAGGCCGTGCTGGACAGGAACCTGGCGGAGAACATCTCTCGTGTACTCTACCCCAATGACAACGTCAGTAAACGCACAACTGATCCTCAACTTAAATGAATATGCCTAGTTCATTCGGAAAAACATATTTGGTCAATATTTACTTACCCTCATGTCATTTCAAACCCAAAATGAGAAATCTTGAGGAAAACCCTAGCAAACACCTAACTTTGCATAGCAACAACACAGAACACCCTAGAATCATCAGAACATCATCACTCCATCAAACATAAAACCTAAGAAACCTCTCATCAACCAGCTATCATCACTCTAGCAACCACTCAGAACACCCTAGAAACCGTCTATCATCATTCTATCAAACAGAACTCTCTAGCAACCCAAACAGTAGAAATCTGTTGCTGGCTGCTCATACAGTGAGCTTTCAAGCTGTAAAAAGGACACATCGAAAAAAATACCATTCAAAAAATATCTCTCGGTCAACTATTCCTTTAAAGACAGCCATAGTTTCATCACATGGTTTTTACACACCTGCCTGAAGCTTTCGGTCCCTGTCTTCTTGTAGTTTTTTGAGGGTAAGGAGCTCAGATTGAAGCAGGAGTACTTTGTAGTGGCTGCGACTCTCCAAGACATCATCCGCCGCTTCAAGGCCTCCAAGTTCGGCTCCAGGGATATCGTGCGCACGGACTTCAGCACTCTGCCTGACAAGGTTGGCATATCTAAATATCTTCTAAAGTCTCACTGACTGAAAGATGTTTGTCTTGAAGTTGAAGGATGTAGGTGTCACAGCTCTGCTCTTTGACATTACTCTCTCTTTATGTTTGGCTGCTTTCAGGTGGCCATTCAGCTGAATGACACTCACCCTGCCTTAGCCATCCCGGAGCTGATGAGAGTGCTGCTTGACGAAGAGAAACTACCATGGGACAAGGTCCGACATTATAATTGAATCAATCTTTTATTTGGTTTCATACAGCACTGAATGACTCATTACACTAGAGGGCAACAGAGTACAAAGAAGCTCAGTCTCAAAAATCATTACATTCACTGTTTGTTATGTTTTATGTGTTACATTATTTGTAAAATGTTAAAAATCTGAAGTTGCTCTTAAAGGAATAGTTCACCCCAAAATGAAAGTTTTCCCATCATTTACCACCCCTCATATCGTTCCAAACCTGTATAAGTTTCTTTCTTATGTTGAACACAAAAGTAGTTATTTTGAAGAACAAAACAGTTGTTGGCCCTCGTTGACTTCCATAGAAGGGGAAAAAATACTATGGAGGTCAATGGAGGCCCATCAACTGCATTCTTCAAAATATCTTCTTTCACGTTCAACATAAAGAAACTCGTACAGGTTTGGAATGACATGAGGGTGAGTAAATGAGGACAAAATTTTCATTTTGGGGTGAACTATTCCTTCAATACAAATGAAGTTTACTGGATAAGCTGTAAGCCAAACTGTGTTGATTTCCTCACTCTCTGCAGGCATGGGACATCTGTATCAAGACCTGCGCCTACACCAATCACACTGTGCTGCCTGAGGCTCTGGAACGCTGGCCTATCGACCTCTTCCAGACCCTGCTGCCACGGCACCTCGAGATCATCTATGAAATCAATCGCCGCCACCTGGAGGTCCGACTTCAACAGAGCACAAAACTAGAACACATTTTTACACTGAAAATTGTGGTCAAGATTTGGCTGATTTGATGCAGGCTGTTTCTTTATTAACAGCCATCCAAAAGTATCTAAAATGTATAAAATATATTATTTTTAACACAAACTACTATTCAAAAGTTTCAGGTCAGTACGATAAAAAAAAAAAAAAGAAATTAATACTTTTATTTAATGAAGATATATTTATGAAAAGTGACAGTAAAGACTTTTACAATGTTAAAAAAAGGAACTTCAAATAAACACTGTTCTTTTGAACTTTCAATGAAAGAATTCTGCAAAAAATGTATCACAGTTTCCACAAAAATATTAAGCAGCACAGTATTTTAAACCTTTTTCTTGAGCACCAAATCAGAATATTAGAATGGTTTCTGAAGGATCATGTGACACTAAGAGCGAAGGGCAGTAGAATAAACAGTTATTTTAAATTGTAATAATATTTAACAATATTTTTTTCCCGTCAAAAACAAAAGTTTACCAACCAAAAAGTTAAAATGGTAGCGAATAAATCATATCAATCCTAAAAGATGCCATAACTGCAAAAAGTGTGTTTTGTGAGTGTGTTGTATACAGAACCCATTCTGTTTGTTGTTGTAGCGTGTGTCCTCTCTTTACCCCGGTGATATGGACCGCTTGCGCCGCATGTCTCTCATTGAGGAGGGCGGCCAGAAGAGAGTCAACATGGCTCATTTGTGCATCGTCGGCTCTCATGCAGTCAACGGTGTGGCACGAATCCACTCGGACATCCTCAAAGCTACCGTGTATGTATTCAAACACACCATGTTAGTCAGATATCTTTACATACATTCACATGGTACATGCCATTTCACACTTAATTCCTCAACAGACTGAAATTCAAGTCATCAGATTCGGATCATTAAGTTAGTGAACTGAACTAAATCAGTTAACACCAAAGTCTCTTTAAGACAAGTCATGTCACTCGGTGGCCATCTTTGAAACGCCTCTCGGGCATCCAAGTACATCTCCTATCTCTCTGAACGGGGAATCATCAAATTCTCCAAAACTGTTCGCAAAGCTTACGATTAAATTTCATATTTGAAATCACCAATGAAATCTGACAACAAGTGTATCATAAGTGTTGTTTATTTTGCTCAAATAGCGTTATAAAAAGCTTATTTTTCAGGCTAGATCAGCCAGTGCGCATGCGCAGTCCCAGGCGCACGTCTCAGAGCGTTGACTGTTTCTATAGCAACCGGGACTTCTAACTGCAGCTGCAGTGACGCGCTGACTTTACCGATTAGCGATTGGCTCTTTTGCTCAGAAGGCGGGGCTTCGTTCGATAGAGCGGCCATATTGAGCATTGCATTTTTCCCCATTCAAAACTATACGAGTGACACGTCTTGGGTATTCTATAGTCTTTGTTAACACATTGAGTTAACACTGACTCAATCACCCGGTCACAGTCATTCTCAGTGAATAATGATTACTATTCATTTACTAAATAGATTCAAAGACTTCTATGAGATGGACCCACACAAGTTCCAGAACAAAACCAATGGTATCACCCCACGTCGTTGGTTGGTGATGTGCAACCCTGGTCTGGCTGAGGTCATTGCAGAGGTTGGTGCAGTCATTCATAACTTCATTTGTTGCTTGTTACCATAACTGACTCTGACAGGATCCCTGACTGTCAGCAGAAGTTTGTGTGCACTAATTGTAGTTTTATATATTGTATAATATCATGGTGGTGTGATAGCCTTATTCCTGCTCTAAATTCTTTGGCTTGCTCACATGTTAGAGAATTGGAGAGGACTTCATCCGTGACCTGGATCAACTGAAAAAGCTTCGTGATTTTGTCAATGACGAGGCTTTTATTCGAGATATCGCCAAAGTTAAACAGGTTAGAAAGAAAGGATATGTGGCATATATCAATGGCCCAGTAGGTTTGGAATTTCAAATTGATTTAAGTTCTCATCTCTTCTAGGAGAACAAGATGAAGTTCGCTGTGCTCCTGGAAGAGCACTACAAAGTGAAGATCAACCCCAACTCAATGTTTGACATTCAGGTGAAGAGAATCCATGAGTATAAGAGGCAGCTGCTCAACTGTCTGCACATTATCACTTTCTACAACCGTGAGTGACTCCTGCACTTTCATTCATTTGTGTCCCTTCTCACTATCACTATTAATCAGGGATGTTTTCTCTGAGGAGAATTTTTAATAATTTTTGGATTTCACCATCAATTTTAGGTTTTTTTTTTTTTTTTGGAAGAGAAAACAAGCATGAAAAATAATGAAAATATCATAAAATAAAATAACAACATTTGCCCCCCATCCCACCATTGCTATCAGTCAAGGGTATTTTCTTCCAAGAGAATTTTTAAAATATTTTGGAAGAGAAAGTAAGCATTAAAAAAAATTATATTATATACCATAAAATAAGATAACAATATTTGCCCCTTTTTCCTTATTGCTATTAGCCAGGGGTGTTTTTCTCAGAGGAGAATTTTTTAACTTTTTTGGAAAAGGAAAAAAGAATAAATTAATGACTGATTTATTGATTTATAAAAAAAAAGTTAAAATAAAATATATGAACAAATAACCATAACATAAAATAAAAATATTTTGCAAAAATAAAATGTAACACTGTCTAACACACACATCATCAGATAAAGCTGTTTAGAGAAAGGTATTATGACATTTTTTGGGTGTTACTTCTTTGCAGGAATCAAGAAAGAGCCTAACAAGCAGTGGACCCCAAGAACAATTATGATTGGAGGAAAGGTGATCTTAAATGATTTAAATGCAGTCAGATGTTTATTTAATTCTGTTGTTGAGTATCTGATGATTATGTTCTGCTCAATTCTTCCCAGGCTGCTCCAGGCTACCACACAGCTAAAATGATCATTCGTCTTATCACAGCTATTGGTGAGGTGGTCAACAATGACCGTGTAGTGGGCGACCGCCTCAAAGTCATTTTCCTGGAGAACTACAGAGGGTCTTTTTCATATAAAATAAATGACAAAATGTAATAAATGCGGTCATGTTTTATCTTGCTTTTGGTCATGTCATGCTGTCCCATCGCGCAAAGTCATGTGACTTTTTTAATGTGCATCAAAGAAATTATTCGGTAAATGTTTTTCTGTCTAGTTTTTGCGCATGTTTTCTCATCGGATAAAAAATGTATCCAACTCAGTTGAGCGCATACGTTTTTTATGTGCATTTTTAGAACTTACACACATCTTGGTGTTTCCATTCAGCTTTTTTATGCCATATTCCAAAATGCACATAAAAATAGGTTTTACTGCTCATATTTTCAGAGTGATGACCTTGAGTTCACTGGAGGTCATAAACCTTCATCACCAAACAGAGCTCATCTATTCTCAGCTCCTGCAAGAGGAACCGCTGGGCTGATTTAAATACCGCCTCTCAGATGCCATTCCCGGGTAAGAGTAACCATCATTCACCGCTCAGAGTCTTTCCTAGTGGCTCTGTCCCCTGCCAGAAATAGTGCTGACTCCTTTAGGCACTCGAGCAGACAAACAATATCTTTAAAAACTCAACTCTACAGAATACTAGAGGAGTAAACTTTAAAAAACTATTAGGACAAATCCAATATACTGTACTGTGTAATCATAGAGAAGCTGTAGAGTAACTATTTTATTAAATATATTTTTAATATTTGATGCATGCGATGTATGTTTTTCACCATGTGTATTTTGTCCAAAGATATTACGTCATTATTTTGATCTATAATGATTATGACAAACTCAAGTTCAAAAATTCAGTTGTGTTCAATAGTCTCTGTAGTTCCTGTAAGACTGATCTCTCATTAGATTCAGAGCACTTTAGTCTGCTGAAAGCATAAATGGCTGTTGTCTGTTCTGCCAGGTAAAGTATTATTGATTAGTGTGTCCCATGAGGCTGTGTGTTGTGTCTGGTTAATAAATGATCCTCTGTTTGGCTCCACATGTCAGTGAGGGGCTCAGAAGCACTTTGGATGTGGCGATGTCTTTAGTAGAACGAAATCTATGAGAAAGTATAAGCGGCTCACATTATCATGTGCTAAAATAAGTTTCCTTATACTGAAGTGAAAGGCTTGACAAATGGTGTTTTCTTTCCTGTGCTGACAGGAAAGGAAACAACAAAAAAACAGGACATTAAATAATTAATTAAAACTTCCTGGAGAGGAACATACCAGCCCTTGTGAAAAAGAAGTGTATGTGCGCTTGTAATGTGCTTCATATCTCAAATACACTACAGTTCAAAGGTTTTGGATCAGTAAGACTTATAATGTTTTTTAAAGAAGACTGCATTTATTTAATCAAAAAATACAGACAAAAACAGTAATCTTGCAAAATGTTATTACAATATAAAATAATGGTTTCTATTTTAATATACTTTAAAGTATAATTTATTTTTGTGATGCAAAGCTGAATTTCCATCAGCCATTACTCCAGTCTAAAGAGTCACATGATCCTTCAGAAATCATTCTAATATGCTGATTTATTATTACAATTATCAATGTTGGCAACAGTTGTGCTGCCAAATATTTTTTTTTGGAAACTGCAATACTTTTTTCAAGATTCTTTGATGAATAAAAAGTTAAAAAGAACAGCATTTATTCAAAATATAAATCTTTTCTAACAATATAAATCTTTGCTATCACTTCTTATCAATTTAACCCATCCTTGCTGAATAAAAGGTTTCATTTCTTTCAAAATAAAGAAAGAATAAAAATGTACTGACCCCAAACTTTTGAACGGTAGTGTATATTGTTAGAAAAGATTTCTATTATAAATAAATGCTCTTCTTTTTTTAACTTTTTATTCATAAAAAGAATCCTGAAATAAAGTATCACAGGTTACAAAAAAACTATTAAGCAGCACAACAGTTTCCAGCACTGATAATAAATCAGCATATTAGAATGATTTCTGAAGGATCATGTGACACTTTAGACTGGAGTAATGGCTGATGGAAATTCAGCTTTGCATCACAGAAATAAATTATACTTTAAAGTATATTAAAATAGAAACCATTATTTTATATTGCAATAACATTTTGCAAGATTACCGTTTTTTTCTGTATTTTAAATCAAATAAATGCAGCCTTGATGAGCATAAGAGACTTCTTTAAATACATTACAAGTCTTACTGATCCAAAACTTTTGAACACTAGTGTATATTTACAAAGTAGTTTACTCACAAATAATATAGTATTAAATTAAATGAAACAAAAGGCCACTTCCTTAAAGAGAGATACTTTCAGGACTATGCAGTAATTTTTAATAAACTTTTTAATAAATGTTAAAAATGTTGAATTAAGTACATTTTAAAACATTATTTTAGTTTTCGTCATGCTTTAAAGTACACTTAATATTACAAATATATTCTACACAGACATACATGACAAGTTTTAATAGAAATGACATTAAAGTATATTTTAGTTTACACTAAAACAAATTTGGTGTGGAAACAATTTTCTCTGAAAAAATGCTAGTAAATTTCAAAAACAAGGACAAAGAAATGGCAACACATTAAATTAAACATGAAAGTTTGATGTGGAAAAACCAAAATAGTATTTTCTTGTAAAACATACTCCGATATTGTGTTTTATTTACAACTTTGATTTTTTTTTTTTTTTTAATACAGTGAATAAATATATACTTAATCCTACTGGGTCAAAAGAACTCTAAAGTCCTTTTTATTTAACATGCAATTGCATGTCTGAAACATTACATTCAGTTTGCACTTAAGTATCTCCCTTTAAGTTTTTTTTTTCCGCCACAATACATGCTCTTTTTAAACGTATGTACTTCTTTTTCACAAGGGAAAGTGTTAATCTCTTTTAAACAAATCTTTGTGTCCTCCTCATTTTTAATTTTGTCATAAACTATACTAGCATATAAATGTCGGTTCCACTTTATATTAGGTGGCCTTAACTACTATGTACTTACATATAAATTAATCATTTGATACAATGCACTTATGGTGTACATATATTGTACTTATATTTTTAAAAATACTATAAGTAGTTACATCTGTAATTAATTTCTGTAATTACATTTATAATTACACTGTTGACCCATCCTTTAAAAGCAGCCAAAGTGTTCTGCAATACAATATGACCACCATAAGTACACTGTACTTATGTTATGATGTAAGTACATAGTAGTTAAGGCCACCTAATATAAAGTGTGACCTAAATGTCCTCAAGCTAACACATTATCTTTAGCATTACAAAATTTCTCCAGAAAAAGCTTCATGAGATGTAAAATAAATGCCCAAATGACTGCATACAATAGTTCAACTATAGTAAAAATGCACAAACCTAGAGAAGCATTAAGACATTCTGGCACCCAGCGCAGTCTACAAATAGTATATCATTATCCAAAAGTGTTGACAGACATTCATAACGTGATACTGGCTTGATGTAAGACATGTCTAATGCTAGTACACTACCTCTGAATTACACAGCACATCAATTGCAGTTCCAAAGAAATCACAACTATAACCAGTGCTGGAAACAAAAACACCCTTCTGCTCATGTGGGGCGTCCAGGGTGAGGCTGAAAATGCCTTTCACTTCCCTGCTGAATGTAATGCATGTGGTTTCCATTAAACTCAACGGGCAGAGATGAGGTGGCTTAGAGGAATTCCTCCCTTTAAACGCTAAAGCGAGCCACTGTGGGAACTGCGGCGGCCCAGATTAAATCACAAGTAACTTGGTAACACCTCTGAAACTGTTCTATAGTAAAGTAAACTAACTCTTGTGTAATTCAGTCAGTTTGAGTTAATAAGTGTGTGTGTGTGTGTGTGTGTTAAAAAGTGGTTCCTCTCAGTGTGCCGTTTATACACACTGTGTGCAGACAGCATGTCGGGCAGAGCGACCAGATTAGACCGCGTGTCTCTCAGAGTTTAGCTCTGTGAGGTCACACTGAAACTCTTTAGGCCTAAAGCTTCCCATTACACTGACTATAAAGGTACGTTTACATGACAACGATGTGCTAAAAATGGAAAGGATTTTTGCCTACAGATGTGAGCCCTGTTCAGACAGATCTGGGAAAACGACTAAAAATGCTGTGTTATTTATGCCAGGCCAGTAGCTGGCGATGTCACTTTGTAAAGAAACACTACAGAAGCACATAATATGCACACGCATGATGTCACGTTTTTGTTAAGAGTTAATAACTGTATAATTTTCAAAAACTTGCACCATTTTCAAAAGTGTGTTTCCAGGCCCCCAAAACACCGCTGTCGTATAAATGAATGGCCAAAATTTATGAAACATTTTCCATTTTTAGTTAAAAATGGTGTTGCGTAAAACACCCCTTAAATGACAAAAAATCTAGTAATTTTTTTTTTTTACACAAAACATGCTTTAAAAGGCATTTCATACTTAAAAAAAAATAAAAATAAATAAACAAAAATAAAAAATAAAAAATAAAATCATTTTCAATAAACAGAAGGTTTCCTAGCCTCAGGGTGTCCTTTAATACAAAAATAAAGTGTGCATTTGCCTTATTCTCTTCTTTCTTTCTTTCTTTCTTTCTTTCTTTCTTTCTTTCTTTCTTTTTGACTTGCTTAATTCGGTTACAAAGAGTGAGTTAAGTCAACACTTATTTTCATTCATTCAGCCCAGGTTAGTTTAATATTATTAATACACTATTGTAGTTTTTACTTACATTGGGAAGTAGCTTTAATTCTTATTTTTAGTTTTTTTTTTTTTTTAATTATTAGTAATTTTGTTATGTGCTTTTGTCATTTTTATTAGTTTTATTTAGGTTTCATTTATTATTATTTCAGTTTTGATTGGTAAGTTGATATAGTTTTTCATTTAACTTACGTAGTTGCCGAGGCATCACTTTTATTTTTGTTTAGATTAAGTTTTTATGTAATATTTATATTTTACTTCAGCTTTATTTCAACAGTTTTAGTGTTAGTTAATAATAATAACCCTGATCCACCCAAGAAAAACACGTTTGGGTCCTAATTAAGAGTGTGAACTGTGACCATAAACCAACTTGTAAAACACCATTTAGGTGTCAAACTTAAAAAAAAAAAAAAAAAACATGGCCATTGCTCCGTTTCTGTTCAATGAGGTTTCACAGCTGGACTCAGGAATGCTGGGGGGAGGCTGAACAGAGAGCATCATGGGAATGATATGGCTATCTACACAATGCTCTGGTAAAAACTGTGTGGTCCAAGACACAGATAGTGTCACAACAAGACTCAGCTGTTGCTAAAAGTCTGTTGTTTTTACACAGAAGTCAACTTTCTTCTGATCCTACTGTAATTTCCTTTGGCTCATGAAGATAACACAATGCAAATGCAAATAATAAAAACACTCAAGAGAGTCAAAAAGGAGCAAAGAGAAAAACAGGAAAGGGCGGCCGTTCTCT
Source organism: Tor tambroides (assembly GCA_021397915.2). NCBI lineage: Eukaryota > Metazoa > Chordata > Actinopteri > Cypriniformes > Cyprinidae > Tor > Tor tambroides. Next base: position 40,832 of record JAFVLL020001246.1, on the reverse strand, counting down.
CCAGGACGCTGAAATCCCACCTCCAGTCCAGACCGAAACTTCAAACCCCTCTTTCTTCTCTGCTCTCTTCCCTTTTCCATTCTGGACTGGGAAAGAGGGATCAGAAGAAATGCCCACGAATGCAACCTCTGTCCTGAAACGAGGGCCAAACACAACCATGAGATAATGTCCCTTTAAAAAGGGGGAGCGTGTAATGAGCTCCAGGTTTAACAATCTGCCTGCAGCACTGAAGAAAGTCTCTCTAGATGGCTTCTGTTGCTCATTTAAAGATCTCTTTTTTTGGTCTTCTCAAGCATCTAGAAATCTCAAAATGCTTCTAAAGATTTTTAATATATTTTATATATTGTTACTGTTTCAGTATGTCAGTAGAGTATGTCTGTGGAATCAAACTCAGGATAACTAGTTCTTCCAAGAAGTACACTTTAGGATCTTTAAAAAGAATAGTTATTACGGAAATAAAATACATAGTAATATACTTTAGTGCAAAGTTTCAGATGTATGTTAATTTCAGTTAAATGAATATTTATCATAGCTTTAATGTATATTAAATAACTGAACTTTGGAGTGCTTTTGGCCCATTTATATAATTTTTTCTAAATCAGTAATTTTATTACTTTTATTAATCAGAAAATATGGTTAAACTGTAATACTGTATGAGTAACACTTTATTTTGCAGTGTTCTTGTTATACACTACATGTACATTACTTACAATAGTAATAACAGTAAAATATGAATACTTACATGCAATTACTCTAAAAATAAACCCTAATCCTAAGTAGGGTAAGTGAATGTAAATTTACACTGTAATAAGTACACCGTAAAATAAAGTGTAACCGTTTATTTTAAGGTGTCCTTGTTACAGAGTAATTATACAATTAAGAACTGAATTAAATTAATTAACAAATGTACTTACAGCATTAGGATTAGGGTTTGGTTTAGAGTTAATTGCTTGTAATTGGGACCAATTTACTGTCATTACTTTAGTAAGTACATGTAACGGCTAACAAGAAAGAGGTTCGAAAACAAAAACTTTGAGAATCTCTGCTGTAAACAATGCATTTGCAAAACTGACCTTTTGCTTGACTTTCAAACTACAAAACTGACTGTGAATATTGCTAAATATCAAAAAGCAACGCTCTTTCTATAAGATGGACCTTTAGGGGAATATTGACCATGCTAATGCTCGAGTTCAAGCCCATCCTTCACAGTCATACTGGGATCAATACCACTTTCTGCTGTCCTGGACGTTACTTAGCCAACCACAATTCAACAACGACACAAATAGAACAAGATGTATGTAATCACCAAGCAGCAGAGAGACACCAGCATAAGAAACAAAGAGAGATCATTCATTGTGCAAGCTACTACAAAAAGCAACTCCATTTTTACATTTCCAAACTGTGGTCATCCTTTAAAAATGTAAACACCATGATGATAGGGTGTTTTGGGCATTGCTAAAAGCGTTCAGAGTTTTTTTTTTTTTAGTAAGCACTCCTAAGAATAACTAATCAGTAGCATTACAACTGCCTGCAATGTTGTTATACTGTAGTTCAAGCTAATGGCTTGATGCTAAAAGTCATCTTACAAATATAACTATGTGCCTGTGGTGACATTTCTGCAAAATTACATTACATCGCTTCTGAAACATTTTGCAACATGTCCAATGGGTGGCAATAAAAGCACTTTAGTTTTAACCAAAACAGATGAATGTGAATCTGGCAGTGTTTTATTACACTGGTTGTACATATTCGACAGTTTGGAAAAGAAATGTCTGATAAGCGGTGCTATAATTTTTTATAAATTTTAAAAATAATGTACTTTCTACACTAAATCTGACCGTAAATGTAACCGATAGTATTAACGTAAACAAATGTGAAATAAAAATGCATTTACTCAAGCAACCATGTCACTTTAGCTTGTTTTTATAAGTCTTTAAGCTGTTTTATTGTGACTTTTGATTCAAGGACTTGTACTTTGCAAATGCAATGTTGTACCGGGTGGGCTATCGAGCAAGTTTACTATGTAAGGAAAGCTAAACAAATAGTTATGAGATGAAACTTTAAAATGTATTAGTTTACAAATCATGCACTATTGTAAAAGTATTTTAACGTCATAAAAGAGTATTGTGCAAGGAACCACATGAAAAAAGTTTTATTCAATAATAAGTAATAATCAATAATCTTCCCTTGTAATCCTAATTTGTGTGAGAAGGAAGAAAGTGTGAAATGCCACGTGTGTTTATTTGATCTTTTTTGGAGCAAAAATGTAGGTATAAGTAAATTTTTCCAATGAGCCTGGGTTGAATATAGGTCTAAACTCAAATAGCTTGGTTCCACCCTAAGCCCAACCCCTTCATTTCATCTTCTCCACCCTCTGTAGTCAACCACAAACTCTACCATCCTCCTAAAAAACATCCCAGGAATCCCTGAGATGTGTTTTCCCAATGACTAGAACAAAGGCTTTTATACCCTATTCCCAGCGCCTGTGCTAGTATCAAACAAATGCAACCCAAATTAATCAAACTGAAGGCTGGGTGAGAGTTAGACTTCTATAAAAGCTTGCACACATATAATGCATAGACTACACTGAGCATGATATATTACGCCTCTGAGACCTGACATTGGCATGACAGGGTTCAGGGCCATTGAAATGTTACTGCTTTGACTAGTCCCTTTTAACTGTCGCGTTGGCTTTACAGGAATCGCTCCTATCACACAGGAAACCAGCATGCAGTTTGGCAAACAGCCAGAAACCCCTCGCGGTGAAGCCATGCCCATGTAAACCACCCCACCAGGACCTCTGTGATACCCACCATATATGAGGAAGTGGTTGGCATTGAAAATATTACTTGTTAATATTAAGAAATGTACAGTAAAATAAAAAATGAACATTTTTATGGACTGTATCTCTTTCATGGTGAATCCCCTTCAGGGGGATCTGATTCATATTCCACCTGGTCAATGCATCTCTGAGGTCATTCGCATGATTTAAGATGTTGGAAAATGATGCCGTCACATGCTCATCTATCATTTTTATTATTGGACATGAATGAATAATTCACTGTAATGGAGGGGCTGACTCAGAGGACAATAACACTGCTGAACAAAGCCTTTTAGACGTACAGGGTTAAAGCAGTTCAATGCCAATCCAGCAGGTTACAGCAGTACAGTTAACCTTAGTTTATGCATTAGGTGTCATGCTAATTAACCGTGAACAACAATATGTCTAGCATTTATTAATGTAGGTTGATGTGTACTGCTAAATACTATTGTTTATTTCAAATTCACGTTCATTCGCAATTCATAGTTTATTGCATTAACTAATGTTAACCTAGAGACTCTTGATGTAAAGTGTCACCAATACAGGCGTAGCAGAGCTGTCAAAGTCTGAGCAGATAGGGAGGCTTTTAATAGTTTAGAGGAAATGGATTGTTTTATCTAAGATCTGTATTGGTCTCTTGGTAAGTTCAATTTTGGGAAGTAAAACAAATCTAAACACGTAAGGATACAGTCAGCTGGTCGTGATCACAGATAATAAACCCAACAGGAGATGAGGACTGTGACAAGAAATATACACATATTATTTATCTTGTAAGACAACAAAACAGGATATAAGATGTACAAGATAAAAGATGTAGGGGATTGGTTTCCTGGGACAACAGTAATAACTGTAATTTTAATTTAATTAATTTATTTAGACCATTGTTTGAAGTATTCCAAAACTGGAGACTGAACCTCTGGACCAATAGTTCAATGTGATCTCATGAGTATTTTACGTAAAGTGAGGTTCTACCACGTACAATTCTACCACTACATTTTCATATCATAGACAATAAAACATACAGTATTAATATACTGACAGCAAACCATAAATTGGTTGATATTGTCGTTGACTATCACTGAGATTGTTTTCATTTGCATTTATTAAATGCAGTTGACTCATTTACTTAAATTTAAACTACAACATTTCAATCTGTTCAGTGAGATTTCTGGTGCAAACTTGTTTCAAACAATTACATGTTAAACAAGACTACACTTTACAAATTCTGTAATCATTTAACAATTGCTTATGTAATATTTTATTATACATTGCAGTTTTCTGAATGAGCTATGACTCAAAAAATGACCATAAAATATGCCAAAATGCAACATTAAATGATCACAAACAATCTTAATTCAAATTTTCAGAATTTTTATTTAAAGTTCTCTTTCAGTCGGTCACTCCGAGTCACGTCGGGTGACCGACGAATTGGGATCTCGCTTAGAGAGACCAATCCACTTCGAGTGTAACTAACTGAGCCAATGCACATTGGCATGCGATTATTGCATCCAGCTGCTGCTGATCACAGCGTGAGTATAAGTAGGTAGCAGGTGCAGCGCACATTCAGCTTTTCGCTTCAGAGCCAAGCGGTTACATCGTTCTGCTCCTGACTTCTGCTGACGAGTGAATTCAACGAGTTGAGCATGCTCTTTGGAAGACTCTCATGCTGGTGGTACGGCGCTACAGCGGTGGTGGTTCTTCCCATGTCGAGTGGATTGCACACATCAGGTTGCACTACCCCCTGTTTGTGTTGCAGGCGACCATCTCCCCTGTGTGCTTCAGCAGGCTAAAAGAGCTTTTTCCCTAAAAGAGCATTCACGGGTGAGTCTTTTTAAAGACGACGTTGTATCTGGCAAACTCGACGTTACGTCTTTGTAAAGACGAGTTGGGTCTTGCTACAGACAACGTGTCACCCGTGTGTTTCTGGATGCGGTCGTTACCTGGCGCCGGGTGATGGTCATGATCGCTGCCTCACGTGCCTGGGCAGTAAGCATGCTGAGGTGGCATTCGTGGATGAGCCATCTTCTCATTGTGGGAAGATGATCATCTCGGAGTTGCGGGCCAGGCTCTGTTACCTCGACAAAGGGGCAGAGCTCTATTGCCTCTGCCTCGATCTGGTTCTCGTTCTGGCTGCAGACAGGCGAGGACTACAGGCGGGTGGTCTGAGGATTACAGTGGTGGCAAACCCTCCAGGGAGCCAACCCTCGAGGGACCATCGCTCTTCTTGTGCTCCGAAACTAGTTGAGCTGCCAATGGAACGTGCTGGGCCCTCTACAAGGAGCGTACCAGCAGTATCCTTGGCGCTCCTCCCGACGACCGGATGTCGATCGCTGCATCGGAGGGTGAGCCGGAGCTTTCTGGGGAAGAAGATTCGGTTGCGCTGCTGCTCCGGTGGTAGCAATGCCTGAGTCGGATCCGGAAATGACGGCTATGCTTTTCCGGGCCGCTGAGAGGGTAGGGCTCGAGTGGAGACCTCTTCCATGTCCCGAACCCCGAGGTTGGATGACTGGTTTCTCGGGGTAGCTTGCACTGGTTCTCAGCGCCCTGCCCCGGTGCCTCTCTTCCCGGACGTGCATGGGGAGCTTACCAGGTCGTGGATGGCAACTTTTACTGCCAGAAACCGACCTGCTAGCTCCTCCTCCCTCACCACCCTCGATGGTGGTGCAGCTAGGGGGTATACGGGGGTCCCCTCGGTGGAGCGGTCGGTTGCGATGCAGTTGTGTCCTAATACCGCCTCCACCCAGCAGGGCAAACCG
>JAFVLL020001246.1:10110-35156 GCA_021397915.2 Tor tambroides | reverse complement strand
GGACTTTAGTCAGCAGCTTGGCAGTGGCCTCCTGTCGTCGGAGATGTGGTGGTGGAATGTTACTGAGGACTGGCAGCCATGGTAGTGGAGTAGAACATAAGGTTCCCGTGATTATGCGCATAGACGTGTTTAACTGAACGTCTACTAGCCTGGTGTGGGATGATCTGGACCAGGCTGGTGCACAGTACTCTGCTGTCGAGTAACACAGAGCAAGTGCAGTGGTCTTAAGTGTCTGTGCCCTTGCACCCCAACTTGTGCCGGCCAGTTTGCTGAGTAGATTACTTCGAGAGCTGACTTTGGCTGCTGTCTTTTTCAGATGATCATGATATGTTAATGATCGGTCCAGGGTAACGCCAAGGTACGTCGGATTCGGGTCATGTTTGATCCATTGGCTCTTGAGGAAGATATTGAGCTCCTGTTTTGCGTGTGCATTGTGGAGGTGGAAGATACTGGATACCGTCTTAGTTGCACTGGTTTGGAGTCCACCAACAAATCAGTGTCCTTGTTCAGTACTTTCTCGACCTCGTCAAATGTCCGGTGACCCAACATCAGTTTCATTGAGAAAAAAAAAAAAAAAAAAAATATATATATATATATATATATATATATATATATATATTAAACCTTTCATTCAATACATTTTGAAAGCAACATTTCAACAAAGTTAAAATCCTGAAGCTGATGGAATACAGAGAAACTATTAATTAACTGATTGTTAGTTTGAAATAAAATTTTACAAACGATTGTGATTAGGCTATGAAACTATTCCGACTGCAAAAAACTTTAGTAATTTCCTATTATTATCAATATTATGGTGTCCTGTCTTATATTTATCTTGAATTTAATTGTACATTTACATTATATTTAGTGTAAATACAGCAAAAATCTTGACCATTAAAGCAGATCTTGGCTAACTTATAGTCAAGATTCAAGTCTTAATTAATATATTTATCTGGTTTAAAAAAATAATAAAATAAAATAAAAATTCTGGTAAATAAAGCAAAGATACAAAGATATCTAATAAGAACGGATTATTTATTTATATTTTGCAGTGTATGGGGCTGATGAATCTTTACCAAATAAATAAATAAATAACGGCACATTATCCGGTTCTGCTCTGAAGGATTTTCTGAAGGTACTGCAGGGGGTCTGCAGAAAAAAAAAAAAAATTACCATTTTATTTATAAAAAGCAGGACATTTTTAGTAAAATGCATGAATGTTAAATGACCTGATATGCATTATATAATGTAATAATGTTAATGTGTTCGTTTTAATGTGTACAAAATGTGATTTGTTGGTCCTTGGGTTAGCTGAGAATCTGGGTCTGGAATTCTCTATGAAATAAACTGTTTATTAAGTTTGCAAAACATTTTATAATTCAAAAGTATATTAATCTGAACAAGATTGAGAATTCATGTGTGGTGCTCAGCTGTTATATAGAACTATGCGAGCCGCATGCCGTTCAAATATCATGGCCTTTCAGTTGGGTCATTGCAGCTATTAATGTCTCTAGTTGGAGAGAGTTCTGGATTGTTGGAGTTGTAGTTCAACTTAAAATACGTGTAATTATAATTAATTTTTACTTGTACTGTATATATTTATCAATCGCGTAAAAAAGAAAACACCTCATCCTCATTTTCAAGAAGCGTAGTTAACTTAATGAAAACTTAATTGGCGGATGGCTGCGCGCTGACCCCGCCCGCTAATTAATATTCATGAGGGGAACTTTAAATAAGAAGAGTCGTCAGCGTTATATGGGTGCTATTGCGTGCGGTTTGGTGTTTACCCTCTTACCTGAACCCAAGACGAGACTGTTGTCACCATGTCTAAACCACTGTCAGACCACGATAGGAAAAAGCAGATTTCTGTGAGGGGGCTCGCCGGTGTGGAGAATGTGACAGACCTAAAGAAAAACTTTAATCGTCATCTGCATTTCACGCTGGTGAAGGACAGGAACGTGTCCACCAGACGGGATTATTACTTTGCGCTCGCGCACACAGTCAGAGACCACTTGGTAGGCAGATGGATCAGAACACAGCAGAGTTATTACGAGAGAGACCCCAAAGTAAGTTCATGCATGTTGAGGTTGCACCAAAACAAAAGCAAGTCCATGCATGACACGACTGCACCAAAACAGAATACAATTTTTGAATGCAATTAATAATGAGTCAGTGAAGCTCTAATTACATTCCATGGCATTTGTGCACTCGAAGAGGGTTGCAGTAGCTTGACCAAAGCATTGTTGACCTTTTGTGACCCTTCTTCACTTGAGAACTCTTCAAGTAGACTGGGATCAGCACCCTATGCAAAATATAAATAATCAGGATTCACTAATGGATCAACCTTAGCACATCTTTGATAGTCTAATATAATTTTTTGCAATGATTTCAAGTAGCATTAACATACAGATTTCAACTTTGGGAACATGAATGAGTATTTAAGACAATCAATAACATGATCCGTACATTACTAGCAAAATAATGCATCTTCAGATTATTACGCTCTGTCATGTGCATGATTTTTCATCATTAAATAAAGCAACTGTTTTATACTTGTATAATATTTGATCAATTTCACAACATATTTCATTGAAATGCTACTAAAAGGACATTTGTTATATATTCTATAAATATTAAAAGGACCAAGAGGCAGAAACAGTATAAAAAGAATGTGTCAGTATTCAGGGCATCAAAATCGGAGATGAAACCACAGCTCAGCATCCCTGACCTTTTCCTCTCCAGTCCAGCCTGAAATCCCTGGATGGAAGAGGTGTCTAGGATATAAAGGTCAAAAGTTGCTGCCTAAAAGAAAGGTCACTGTAGAAACATATATGGGAGGAAGAAGTGACATGTAATTCAGGCTTATAATAAATCGGAGTTACATAAAGATTATACAAACCTTTTTACAGGGAATATCATAACCTAAAATGACCTGGACTTCTTCAGAGACTTCCATTTGGCTTCTTTTTCTGTAGGTGGACATCAGCAATAAACCTTGACTTGATCATTAAAAGCTCCAATGAGACTCATGACTGTTTCCTTGAAAATGTGACTGCAGAAGTGATGTGAGAAACCGGTTCCATGTGTTCAAAGCTTTTGGATGCTATGAAATTGCTAGTGTGGGCAGAAGTGTGTGGTTTACCTGGACATTGCCATCTTTTTCATAGTTTAAACTGTTTTCAACATCTTGTACGACACATTGGTCTGCACTCAGACCTTCTTCATTAGCTGCTTTACAGAATAATATTACACACTCAGTAACCTTTGCTGGCGACCTCACTGCTGGTTATTTTTGCTGGAGTCAAAATGCCAGTGTTACATAACACCAGTGACCTTCCCCAATCTCTGACTAGTCTGTTTCAGCCCGTCGTGCCCCCACACGCCCACTCTCACCTCCACTGTCTCTTTCTCTCTCTTGCTTTTCAAACCCAACACCAAAGGAAGGCCTAAAATGTCAAAGGCTACAACAGGGATGGTATCAGATTGCCATGTGTAAATCATCCCTCTGCCAGGAAGTATTAAAATAGTTTTTAATGAAGTCTAAAAATAGTTCCCAGTCTAAGGGCAGTCCGTGGAGAGCTTGACTTGGTAACCCTAAATCAATATTTCAAAGTACATCTCCATTATGTAAACAATGTCACTGTATATGTTAAAAAATAAAATAAATAAATAAAGACTCTTTATTCTTTTATCCTCCTTGTGACTATTAGCGTGTTTATTACCTCTCCCTGGAGTTCTACATGGGCCGTACCTTGCAGAACACTATGGTGAACCTGGCACTGGAGAACGCTTGTGATGAAGCCACGTATCAGGTAAGACTATACAATGAAGCCAGTGTAATGCTTTAGATGTTTGTTTGAAACCATTGATGTATTACGTACATTGTTCTTCAGCTGGGTCTGGATATGGAAGAGCTGCAGGAGATGGAGGAAGATGCTGGACTGGGAAATGGAGGCCTTGGTCGTCTTGCTGGTTAGTAATCTGACCTCGGGTTTGAAAGAGGAACCATCATTCTCAGTATGGATTTTTTGAACTTTGTCTGAAAATATTGGAACATTCTGTTCTTGAACATTTCAAAGTTATAGAACTTTTCAAAGGCATGAGAAATCTGTTTCTGAAAAGACGCATTCACCTTTGATATCTCTCTGTTTTTGTCTGTTAGCTTGCTTCCTGGACTCTATGGCTTCTCTTGGTCTGGCTGCCTACGGTTATGGCATCCGCTATGAGTTTGGCATCTTCAACCAGAAAATCTCCAGTGGTTGGCAGGTCATTTAAATTACCTTTAATAGTGTGACTTGATTAAAAAAAACACTATTAATTTTAAAAGGATAGTTCACCCAAAAATGAAAATTCCATCATTAAGTACTCACTGTCATGTTGTTTCAAACCCGTAAGACCTTTGTTCATCTTCGGAACACAAATTAAGATATTTTTGATGAAATCCGAGAGCTTTCTGACCCTGCATAGACAGCAACGCAACTGACACATTCAAAGCCCAGAAAGGAATTAAGGACATTGTTAAAATAGTCCATGTGATGTCAGTGGTTCAATCGTAATGTTATGAAGCTACGAGAATACTATTTGTGTGCAAAGAAAACAAAAATAACGACTTTATTCAACAATTTCTTCTTAGTTCAGGAGAGTACCTTGATGTATGCGTGTGGTGCTGCTGACGCAGGAACCAGCGTTCTAACGTAGAACCTGGATGCGCTGCGCCTTGTTTACAAGCAGAGGAATGCACATGCATGCGTCATGGTACTTATGGCTGCTCGATTATGGCAAAAATCATAATCGTGATTATTTTGGTCAATATTGTAATCACGATTATTTAACACGATTATGAGTGGGTCCAAAACTTTATATAAGTCTTTAAAAATTATTGACAAATAAATAAGCAGTTAGTAATACAATAAAACAAAAAAGCAAAGGTCAAATACAATAGAAAAAAAGATACAAATGAAACAAACAGTGCTTTTCTGCAAAAAAAAAAAAAAAAACTGAATACTTTTATGCAAGTCTAAAGTATTCTAACAGCCTACTACAGAAATTTAATAGGCTAATTGAATGTAATGTAAGAATTAAACATGCTTTGTTTCTTATTAAAGCTACAAAAGTCCTTCATTCAAGAGCAGTGAGTGATTTTTCTCTTTGTATTTTTTTATGTTTGATTAATATTTAGCACAGAGATGGCAGAAGGCATATTACTTCTTGTCGCTTTAAGAGCTGCATGGATCCAATAACTGACGGAGATTTACATGAATAATCACCAAGCGCCACATTTTGACATATTTTTGCGTGTATCTGACCGTTTACGGCACGCATGTCAAGCTAAATGTTCACTTTACTTGTCCGTGTTCTGTTCCGTCTCTGTGCGCATACACAGAACAGCGCAAGTTCTCTTTCGCGCTTTTAAAAACACAACATCAAATAAACATTAATAAATCAAGCACGTCCCATTTTATGAAAGCCACGTTACATGATTTTACTGATTTGCATGTGAAATTGGGCTTTTCTGGAGGAGCGAAAGCGCACCGCTGGAATGGGGGCGGCATGGTGCGCAATAATCGTTTTATCTCGATTATTGTATTTTCATAATAATTTGAAGCCAAAATCAAAGTCGAAACTGAATTTCAATTAATTGCACAGCCCTAATGGTACTCTAGTGAACATGCATTGAAGTCTGACAGAGAAGATTTTGTTGAATAAAGTCGTTATTTTTGTTTTCTTTGCGCACAAAAAGCATTCTCGTAGCTTCATAATGTTACAGTTGAACCACTGATGTCACATGGACTATTTTAATGATGTCCTTACTACATTTCTGGGCCTTGAACGTGTCAATTGTATTGCTGTCTATGTAGGGTCAGAAAGCTCTCGGATGTCATCAAAAATATTTTGATTTGTGTTCTGAATGAAAGTCTTATGGGTTTGGAAGGACATGAGGGTAATTAATGGCAGAATTGTCATTTTTGGGTAAACTATCCCTTTAACATTATTATTTAGTAGTGCTTGCTATTTCTCACACTTAGGGTTAGGGGTTAGTAAACTACTGTTTAGTAACCACTTAGAACACACTAACCATCTATCATCACTTTAGCAACCACACAGACAACCTAAGCAACCACCCCACGCAGCATATTACAACATCATGCAGAAATTTTACTTAAAATTACTCTGCAGACATCTTAATTAATATTGATGATTGACAGGTGGAAGAGGCAGACGACTGGCTCCGTTATGGTAACCCGTGGGAGAAAGCGCGCCCAGAATATATGCGCCCTGTGCACTTTTATGGTAGGACAGAGCATCACCCAGATGGAGTGAAATGGGTGGATACTCAGGTATAGCATCATCACCATTCATACAGCTGTATGTTTGTGTGTGAACTATATTTGTAAACCTATTTCATTTTGTTTCCACAGGTTGTCTTAGCTCTGCCTTATGACACCCCTGTACCTGGATACAGAAACAACATGGTAAACACCATGAGGCTGTGGTCTGCCAAGGCCCCTTGCGAGTTCAACCTGAAAGACTGTGAGTACCAGCAACAGTTACCATACAGGTACATTCTGAGAAGATCATGCTAGACTAAAGTTGCGGACACATTTACTGTTTTCTGGTGAATTTTTGTGGGCAAAATTCAGTCATTCCAATAGGAATGTCTATCGAAGTTGGTAATTATGAAATTTTATCTCAAAATTCAGACTTTTTTCTTAGAACTGTATGATATAAACTCGCAATTGTGAGAAATAAAGTCAGAATTGTGGGATATAAACTTGCAATTGTGAGTTATAAATCTAGCAATTCTGACCTTTTTCGCACAATTGCATGATATAAACTCACAATTGCAAGTTTTAAAGTCAGAACTGTGAGATATAAACTTGCAATTGCGAGAAGAAAAAAAGTCATAATTGCAAGATATAAACTCGCAATTGCGAGTCCAATTCTGGGGAAAAAATACTATTTTCTTACAAATGTAAGTTTATATCTCACAATTTTGACTTTCGTAATAATTCGCAGTTGTGTGTTTTAAAGTCAGAATTGCAAGATGTAAACTCGGAATTCTGAGAAAAAAAGTTTATATCTCGTAATTCATAAGTGTGTGATATAAACTCAAAACTGCGAGTTATAAAGTCAGAATTACGAGATTTATGTCATGCAATTCTGAGAAAAAAGTCAGAATTGCGAGACGTAAACTCACACTTGCAAGACAAAAGTCAGAATTGTGAGATAAAAAGTCACAATTACCACTTTTATTTTTTATTCAGTGGTGAAAATAAGCTACCTTAGAAATCCAGGTGTGAGGGCACCTTTTTGCCTGTAAAATATCACTAAAATTTTGCTATGTGACCACACCTTGACCAGCTTAACCATTCAAGCTGGTGTCTGACTCGCATGAAAGTCGCAATTACCACTTTTATTTTTTATTTAGTGGCGAAAACAAGCTACCTTAGAAATCCGAGCATGAGGGCACCTTTTTGTGTGCAAAATTTCGCTGTATGTGACCGTACCTTGACCAGATTAACCATTCAAGCTGTTGTCTGACTCACATGTTCTCCTCCCATCCTCAGTTAACGTCGGTGGCTACATTCAGGCCGTGCTGGACAGGAACCTGGCGGAGAACATCTCTCGTGTGCTCTACCCCAATGACAACGTCAGTAAACACACAACTGATCCTCAATTTAAATGAATAGTTCATCCAAAAATGGATATTTGGTCAATATTTACTTACCCTCATGTCATTTCAAACCTAAAAGAGAGATTTTTTGAGGAAAACCCTAGCAAACACCTGTCTTTGCATAGCAACAACTCAGAACACTCTAGAAACATCAGAACATCACTCTATCAATCAACTATCATCACCCCATAAAACATAAAACCTGAGAAACCACTTATCAACCGCCCAAAATTCCCTATCAACCACCTAACTCTAGCAACCACTCAGAACACACTAGAAACCATCTATCATCTATCTATCAACCAGAACACTAGCAACCACACAACTGGATGTTCTTACAATGTACAAAAACTGAGGCTTTCAAGCTGTAAAAAAGGACACATTATAAAAGAATAAGGACATTCCTTTAAGGACATCCATAGTTTCATCACATGGTTTTTACATACCTGCCTGAAGCTTTCGGTCCCTGTCTTCTTGTAGTTTTTTGAGGGTAAGGAGCTCAGATTGAAGCAGGAGTACTTTGTAGTGGCTGCAACTCTCCAAGACATCCTCCGCCGCTTCAAGACCTCCAAGTTTGGCTCCAGGGATATTGTGCGCACGGACTTCAGCACTCTGCCTGACAAGGTCGGCATATCTAAATATTTTCTAAAGTCTCACTGAAAGATGTTTGTCTTGAAGTTGCTTTCAGTGATTGAGGATGTGGATGTCACAGCTCTGCTCTCTCTTTTCATTTGGCTGCTCTCAGGTGGCCATTCAGCTGAACGACACTCACCCTGCCTTAGCCATCCCTGAGTTGATGAGAGTGCTGGTTGATGAAGAGAAACTACCATGGAACAAGGTTTGGCATTTTTTACTCTGAACATTATAATTGAATCATTCCTTTATTTAGTTTCATACAGCACTGAATGACTCGTAACACTAGAGGGTGACACAGTACAGAGAAGCTACGTCTCAAAAATCATTCTGAACATCATCATTACATTCACTACTTATGTGTTTAAAAGAATACATTATTTGTTTGTTATATGTAATTAAAAGTTAAAAATCTGAAGTTGCTTTTAAAGGAATAGTTCACCCCAAAATGAAAATTTTGTCATCATTTACTCACCCTCATGTTGTTCCAAACATGTATAAGTTTCTTTCTTATGTTGAACACAAAAGAAGATATTTTGAAAATTTTTGAGGAACCAAACAGTTGTTGGTCCACACTGACTTTTATATTAGGGGGCAAAAATACTATGGAAGTCAACGGGGACCATCAACTGTTTGATTACTAGCTTTCTTCAAAATATCTTCTTTTATGTTCAACATAAGAAAGAAACTCATACAGGTTTGGAACAACATGAGGGTGAGTAAATGATGGCAAAATTTTCATTTTGGGGTAAACTATCCCTTTAATATAAATGAAGTCTACTGGACAAGTTGTAAGCCAAACTGTGCTGATTTCCCTCACTCTCTGCAGGCATGGGACATCTGTGTTAAGACCTGCGCCTACACCAATCACACTGTGCTGCCTGAGGCTCTGGAACGCTGGCCTATCGACCTCTTCCAGAGCCTGCTGCCACGGCACCTCGAGATCATCTACGAAATCAATCGCCGCCACCTGGAGGTCCGACTTCAGCGGAACACAAAACTGTTAACAATTTTACACTGAAAATAGTGGTCAAGATTTGGCTGATTTGGTTCACTGTGATGCAGGCAAAAGCATGTTTCATCACTGACAACCATCCAAAAGTATCCAAAATATTCATTTTTTAACACAAACTACCATTCTAAAGTTTCAGGTCAAAGTATGATTTTTAGTACTTTTATTCAATGAGGATGTATTTAATTGATGAAAAGTAACAGTAAATACTTTTACAATGTTAAAAAAATGGAATTTCAAATAAACACTGTTATTTTGAACTTACAATTAATGAAAGAATCCTGAAAAATGTATCAGTTTCCACAGAAATATTAAGCAGCACAGCATTTTAAACATTTTTCTTGAACACCAAACCATTAGAATGATTTCTGAAGGATCATGTGACACTAAAGACTGGAGTAATGGCTGCTGAAAATTCAGCTTTGCCGTAACAAGAAAAAAATAACATTTTAAAATATATTCAATTAGAAAACAGTTATTTTGAATTGTAATATTTAACTTTTTAAAAACAACAGTTTACCAACCAAAAAAGTTCTAAAACATAATATCAATCCTAAAAGATACCATAACAGTGAGTGCGCTGTATACAGAACCCAGTCTGTTTGTTGTTGTAGCGTGTGTCCTCTCTTTACCCTGGTGATATGGACCGCTTGCGCCGCATGTCTCTCATTGAGGAGGGCGGACAGAAGAGAGTCAACATGGCTCATCTGTGCATCGTCGGCTCTCATGCAGTCAACGGTGTGGCGCGAATCCATTCGGACATCCTCAAAGCTACTGTGTATGTATTCAAACACACATACAGACACACCATGATTGTCAGATATCTTTACATACTGTACATTCACATGTCACGTGACACAGTTCCTCAACCGACTGAAATTTAAGTCATCAGATTTGGATCATTAATCTTCAATAAAGCTGAATTGGTGAACAAATTATACTGTTTACACAAAACAGACTGAACGATTTGTTACAGTCATTCTCAGTGAATAACTGACTTCAGTTTCTACTGGTTTTGAATGGCATGTGTAGAATGAGTAAATAATGACTACTGTTCATTTACTAAATAGATTCAAAGACTTCTATGAGATGGACCCACGCAAGTTCCAGAACAAAACCAATGGTATCACCCCTCGCCGTTGGTTGGTTATGTGCAACCCTGGTCTGGCTGAGGTTATTGCAGAGGTTGGTGCAATCATTCATAACTTCATTTGTTGCTTGTTAACATAACTGACTCTGACTTCTGTCAGCAGAAGTTTGTGTGCACTAATTTTAGTTTTATATAAGGTATAATGCCTGATTCCTGCTCTGAATTCTTTGGCTTGCTCACATATTAGAGAATCGGAGAGGACTTCATCCGCGACCTGGATCAGCTGAAAAAGCTTCGGGATTTTGTCAATGACGAGGCTTTCATTCGAGATATCGCCAAAGTTAAACAGGTTAGAAAGGATATGTGGCACATATCAATGGCCCAGTAGGTTTGGAATTTAAAACTGATTGATGTTCTCTCCTCTTCTAGGAGAATAAGATGAAGTTCGCTGTGCACCTAGAAGAACACTACAAAGTAAAGATCAACCCCAACTCAATGTTTGACATTCAGGTGAAGAGAATCCATGAGTATAAGAGGCAGCTGCTCAACTGTCTGCACATTATCACTTTCTACAACCGTGAGTGACTCCTGCACTTTCACTCCATTCTGTCCCTTTCTCACGATCACTATTAATCAGGGATGTTTTTTTTCTTTGAGGATTTTTAAACATTTTTGGATTTTACTATCACTTTTAGTCTGGAGTATCTTATCTGAGGATTTTTTTTTGACATTTTTGTAAAAGAAAACAAGCATGAAAATTAATTACAATACCATAAAATAAAACAACAATATTTGGCCCCCATCCCACCATTGCTGTCATTCAAGGGTGCTTTTTTGTGAGAATTTGTAAACATTTTTGGAAGAGAAAGTAAGCAAAAATAATTAATAATAATTAAAAAAGCACAATAATTCATATAAAATACCTTAAAATAAAAAAACAATATTTGCCTCCTTCTCCTTATTGCTATTAGCCAGGGGTGTTTATCTCAGAGGAGAATTTGTAAATATTTTTGGAAAAGTAAATGAGAATAAATTAATGACCAATTTAGTGATTATAAATAAATAAAAATAACAATAAAATAATAAAGAAAATATTTTACATAAATAAAATGTAACAATTTCCAACACACACATCATCAGATAAAACTGGTAAAGTTTTAGAGGAAGGTATTATGACGTTTTCTGGGTGTTACTTCTACTTTGCAGGCATCAAGAAAGAGCCTAACAAGCAGTGGACCCCAAGAACAATTATGATTGGAGGAAAGGTGATCTTATCATGCCATATGACTTAAGTGCAGTCAGATGTTTATTTAATTCTTTTGTTGTATTTGAATTCTAATTGTCTGATGATTATGTTCTGCTCAATTCTTCCCAGGCTGCTCCAGGCTACCACACAGCTAAAATGATCATTCGTCTCATCACAGCTATTGGTGAGGTGGTCAACAACGACCCTGTAGTGGGCGACCGCCTCAAAGTCATTTTCCTGGAGAACTACAGAGTCACCCTTGCTGAGAAAGGTGCCAAATTACAACATATGCGAACCACATGCGACTAATTTTAAATGTAAAAGTAATTTTATTTGTTTTATTTTTAACCATATCTTAATATTTTTCTCATAAAATTTAAGTTTTATAATTGGAGATGAGCTTTACTACCAGTGTTATTTTAGTATCACTGAGATACCTTTATAGTTTTATTAATATTTGAATTTGATTTTTTATTTTATTTTATATAGTTTCGTATTTGTATATATATTTTATATATTTATGTTTTTATTTTATTTTAATTGTACTTAAAGTTTTAGTCATTTAAGTGTTTTTGTCATTTTTATGTTTAAGTTTTAGTTATTTTGTATGTCAAGTTAAACTAAATGAAAATGAGAAATTTTTTAGTTGCTAACTATAATATACCTGTCTACTACAGAAACAATCTCCAACTGATATTAAATGTAATTAATGAAAAATTAAATAACATGCTGTTTAAAATATGCTGCCAGGTAGTACTGTAGCCTCTGTGGTTAATGCATATTTCTTAGCAAATTAATATTCATCAGTCCAGTTTTCTGTCTATAGGGACATCACTACCATTCATGTTCCATGTATTCCCCACTTTAAATAATTCCACTTATACTGCTTTGTTTTCACCTGAAAGTGTGACTCATGTGATCATAAACATATCCCTTTTAATGTTTTTCTTTCTATCAGCGATCCCTGCTGCTGACCTGTCTGAGCAGATCTCCACAGCCGGCACAGAAGCTTCTGGAACAGGCAACATGAAATTCATGCTGAATGGAGCTCTGACCATTGGCACCATGGACGGAGCCAATGTGGAGATGGCAGAAGAAGCAGGAGAAGACAACTTCTTCATCTTCGGCATGAGAGTGGAGGATGTAGACGCTATGGATGCTAAAGGGTTGGGAAAATACTAATTAAATGCTAATTTTTAAAATGTACTTTTTTAAATATTGTACTTTTTGGTAGAGTTTAGAGAAATAATAAACACTCACACAATGTATGTACTGTATATGACATGACCTCGTTCCAGATACAATGCATCCGAGTACTACAATCGTATTCCAGAGCTGAAGCAGGCCATTGACCAGATCGCAGGAGGCTTCTTCAGCCCAAAACAGCCAGACCTCTTCAAGGATATCGTCAACATGCTGATGCACCACGATAGGTAGAGAAACAAAAACAAGAAACACAATGCCGGTTGGCGCCGATAGCCTTGTGGGCAGCACGCCGACATACAGCACCGTTGTGCTATGGGCGTCCTGAGTTTGAATCCCGACTCGAGGACCTTTCCCGATCTCTCCCACTTCGCTTCCTGTCAGTTCTGATCTGTCCTATCATAATGGAGGCAAAAATAAATCTTTAAAAAAAAGAAACACATTGCCACAAAGAAAGACAGACAGTAATAGACGCCATTGTTTTTCCTGTCACACATAGAAAACACATACAATGACCACAATAAGAATTACTTCAACAGTAAAACAATAACATTAATATTAATATTCTTACAAAATTGTTACCAGATATGTAAGGCATCAACCCTTCAAACCAAATTCTTAAATTTTTTAAAATACTTTGTAATTTAACAACAACTATATAATATATAACATGGGGAGCTAATTATAACTTAAAAGTCTTAAAGGAGCTTACAGGCCATTTGCTGTTCAATAAAAGTCTGATTGTATGGGTTTAATGCATTCAGTCCATTTAACTCTAAATTTAAAAAAAACCTGGGACTTTTAAATTAAAGGGATAGTTCACCCAAAAATGAAAATTCTGTCATTAATTACTCACCCTCATGTCATTCCAAACCTGTAAGACCTTCATTCATCTTCAGAACACAAATTAAGATATTTTTGATGAAATGCGAGAGCTTTCTGACCCACATAGACAGCAACGCAACTGACAGGTTCTAGCCCCAGAAAGGTAGTAAAGACATCGTTAAAATAGTCCATGTGACATCAGTGGTTCAAACGTAATTTTACGAAACTACGAGAATACTTTGTGTGCACAAAGAAAACAAAAATAAAAAGCTAAATGATTAAATGTAAAAATAACAACTTTATTCAACAATTCTTCTCCCCCAAGTTACCGTCTTCCGCCATTATCGAGACTACCATGACGCATGCGTGTGCATTCAATGAGAATTCTTCTTGAGGGAAAAGAATTGTTGAATAAAGTTTTTTTGTTTTCTTTGCGCACAAACTAACCCTTTAATATATATAAATATGCTACTATAGGAAATATTTCTCAAATTCGAGTCTATGAACTATATGTGTTTCTTGCTGCACAGGTTCAAGGTGTTTGCTGACTATGAAGACTATATCAAATGCCAAGAGAAAGTCAGTGCTTTGTATAAGGTGAGAGCAAACTATTTTTGTTACATTGCCAAAAATTAAGAACTTTGATAATGATTATTTA
Source organism: Tor tambroides (assembly GCA_021397915.2). Lineage (NCBI taxonomy): Eukaryota > Metazoa > Chordata > Actinopteri > Cypriniformes > Cyprinidae > Tor > Tor tambroides. Next base: position 20,814 of record JAFVLL020001246.1, on the reverse strand, counting down.
TAATTCTCTTTCCATTGACAGAAACCTAAGGAATGGACCAAGAAGGTGATCCTCAACATCGCCGGTTCAGGCAAGTTCTCTAGCGACCGCACCATCTCCCAGTACGCCCGTGAGATCTGGGGTGTAGAGCCCACTCTGGAGAAGCTTGCTGCACCTGATGACATACAATAAACCTCCACCTGCCCATCTCGAACCAAGAGCAACACTAGATGCGCCCTCATCAAGTAACCAGTCTTGCTCTGTCTATCTATGGCGACCCGAACGCAATCTGTCAATCTTCAATCTTAAACGTTCTGCTTCATTCACTTCACAGACAATCAATAACTTCAACAAATGTTCAAAAAGTAACATCTATATCAGCATTATTCAGAAAAAAAACTAGGCTGTTTCCCAAAAACATTGTAAGCCTAAGCAGATCATAGAAACTATTGGCACCAGTGGTCTCTACGATCTACATAGGCTTACGATGCTTTTATGAAACGCTCTGAATCGCATATTCAGAATAAGCTGAGGAAACATCACATCCCAGAAGGTTCTTGATGTTATATTTGGGTTTAGAGTATTTTCCCCTGTCTGAACTGTTCAAGCACTGCATATTTGGAAAAAAATCCAATTAAATCCAGTCTCAAACACTGTTGCATTTGGCTGCTAGTTCTTGAAGGATTAGGAACATGCTTAAAATGACAAGACAATGTCAGTAATGTGTGCAAAATGGTTGGCGTAGGGGGTCACGGTTGCTTTTAAAACGAGACGGTAAGAATTGCTCATACATGTGTGTGAAATTGTGGTTGCTGCTTTTACTTTTAACACGTTTTTGGACTGTGTAATGTGTAAAAGTCACAAAAATCATGCATTTAAAAGTCTCATCAGCTGTTATTAATCATCATAACCAGCTAAATACAAGGCCTTTTTCCAATTGTTTTTGTTAAAGAATGAAATTATATAATAAACTACTAATAAACCACTTTGTTCTCTTATTTCTCACCAGTTTGCTAAGAACGAGAAGAAATGTTATATAAACACACACACGTTGACCCATTCATGCTTGACACTTGAGCACTTCAGTATTTATCCACGTGAGCAATGTCTAGCACAGTCTCACACGTACACAAACTGTTTTAAATCAGAGGTCAGTTGTGCTTTACGCTGCCAATAAACATGACGTGCGGTATTATAATGGCTAACTAGCAATGTCTAGAGCTTGGTTACCCTGCCTCAGTTGCGTGAGGAATGCAAAATCCCACCTTGCACTTTCAACCGTGAGGTCATCTCACAAACCGGCAGGGGATGCAAGAAACTGGCCCAATCTGTCACAATGTGTTTCATGAGACGGTCTGCGCTCAGTTATTTGCTCTGGCAGCTGGTGTTGCTCTTCACTGGAGCGATTTGGAGATAAACGGGTCCTGACTTTCCGTTCACACTGCAGAACGGGAGGCACTGGATTATCGCAGACGTCTGCTGCTTCACGCTTTCACTTCTGTGCCAAATGTATGTGGCTGGAATGATTGTGTAATGTCAGTTCCCCTCAAGTTAGCACAGGTAGAGTTCATCACATTAACAGTGAAATAACTTCAGCTAACTCAATCAATGTTCGACCGGTAACTTCTATATCAGCCTTATTCAGCAAAAACTGTGATGATACAGGATGACAGAGTTAGAAATGCTAAATCTATGCAGCCACAAAGAGAAATATTTTTTCTTAATTTTGAACAGTATATGGATGGTTTTAGCATACATTCATACACATCAATAATCTTTGGTGCAGCTCACATTATGGAACACATTCTTTTACAAAAGGAGTTTTTAAACTGTGCCCCCCAGTGGCCGCAATAGTATGGGAGTTGGAAGTTGACCGGTATGTGACTAGGGGGTATTTAAAAAAATTAAATACATAAATAAATAAGAGAGGAAATCTTTTCATTGTACATATGTTCAATATTATTTTTATTATTTTTCTTCCTTGCCATCTTTAGCTTTCTCAGTAGTTGCGGCATTATTTTATGCTGCTTTGGAGCAATATTTATTAATTTATTCAATTTAATTGAAAATTGTTCTTATATTTCTAATATTGGAATGAAAAATATACACTGATTTATAGAAGTATATATATATATATATATATATATATATACAGTGCCTTGCAGAATTATTCAAACCCCTTCATTTTTTTTAACGTTTTATGTTGGAGCCTTACGTTAAACCGCTTTAAATTGCTTTTTTTTCCACAACAATCTACACTCCACACACCATAATGACAAAGCAAATGACAGGTTTTTAACATCTTTGTAAATTTATTATACATAAAAAACAAATGATTCCATTGCATAAGTATTTAAAAAATTCTGCTGCATTGAAGGTTCACAGAATCACGTAGCCTTCATTATCCATAATGGAAGATGTTTGAAACAACTTGGACTCTTCCTAGAGCAACTGATGGAGAAGGGCCTTGTCTAGACTGGTGACCAAGAAGCTGATGGTCACTCTAGTTGAGCTCCATGATCATATATGCAGATGGGAGAAACCTACAGAAGGACAAACATCACTGCAACACTCCACCAATCTGGGCTTTATGTCAGTGTGGCCAGACTCAATCTTCTCCTCAGTGAAGACACACCAAAACCCACTTGGAATTTGCAAAAAAGCACCTAAAGGACCCTCAGACTCTGAGAAACAAGATTCTCTGGTCTGATGAACCTCAATTCTAAGCATCAGTCTGAGATTTTGAATGTTCTGGACTGGGTTTTCATTAAGGCTATCTTTATATTTTGGTGCATTGAGCTTTTTTTCTACTCTGATGAGTCCCTCAGTCCCTGCCGCTGAAAAACAGCCCCACAGCATGAGGCTGCTACCACCACACTTTACTTTTTGGATGGTACTCTGCAGGTGATGAGCAGAGCTGGTTTCCTTCAAACATGATGCTTAGAATTGAGGTTCATCAGACCAGAGAATCTTGTTTCTCAGAGTCTGAGGGTCCTTTAGGTGCTTCAATGCAGCAGTTTTTTTCTGAACTCTTCCCCAGATGAGTGGCTTGACGCAAACCTGTTTCTGAGCTCTACAGGCAGTTCTTTTGACCTCAGGGCTTGGTTTTTGCTCTGATATGCATTTTCAGCTGTTAGACCTTTTATTAAGGTGTGTGTACCATTCCAAATCATACCTATTCAACTGAATTTGACACAAGTTAACTTCACTCAAAGTGTAGTAACATCTACAAGCAATATGAATGCTCCTGAGCTAAATTTTAACTGTCCCAGATAAGGGTTTGAATACTTATGCAATGGAATCATTTATGTTTTTTATGTATAATAAATTTACAAAGATGTTAAAAACCTGTTATTTGCTTTGTCATTATGGTGTGTGGAGTGTAGATTGTTGTGGGAAAAAAAGTAATTTAAAGCGGTTTAAGTAAGGCTCCAACATAAAACGTAAAAAAATGAAGGGGTTTGAATACTTCTGCAAGGCACTGTATATAACTACTGTTATAACTATTGAAAATGTTTTTACTGGTTTTGATTTGTATTTTTTTTTCCATTGTTTTGAAGGTTTCTTATGCTCACCAAGTCTGCATTTATTTGATAAAAATACAGCAATAATTATTGTGAAATATTATTACAATCAAAAATGAATATTTTCTATTTTTTGAAAATATTTTCAAATGTAAGTGTCACATGATCCTTCAGAAATCATCCTAATAGGTTGATTTGAAGCTCAAGTTACATTTCTTATAATTATCAATATTAAAAACAGCTGTGCTGCTTAATATTTTTGAGGGAACCATGATACATTTTTTGATGAATAGAAAGTTCATAAGAACAGTGTTTATTTTAAATAGAAATCATTTGTAGCATTATAAATGTCTTAACTGTCATTTTTGACCAATTTAATGCACCCTTGCTGAATAAAAGTATTCATTTCTTTCAACAACAACAAAAAAAACAGACCCCAAACTTTTGCAGCAGTGTATAAAATAAGAAATATTTTAAATATTTTAAAATACAATTAATGATATAAATGTTATGTAAATTATATAAAATTCGCATTTAAACAAGTAAACATTTTCCAGATAATATTTCTACAATTTTTTTTTTCAACATTTTGCATAGATGTTGTATTATCAAAATGGGTCTGTATACATGTATGTATATATATGTATATCTTAGAAAGGAGGTTCATCACAAGGGGGTCATAAAAAGTGAATAAAAAGTAAAAGCATTAAAACGTTGAAAAACCCTGATCACACACAATAGCATCACAGTAAGACTGTTCTGTTTTTTGGGGTTTTTTTTTAAGATATGTGACTTATTCTTTCAAGTCAGTCAGGTGGCCTTACAGCAGACTGAACATGTATGACTTATAGGTGTGTGTCTGTGTTTATGAGGTTGAACTTTGAGAGTCAGAAGACATACAGGAACCTGTCTAGGGCTAAACATCTTTGTTTACTCTTCTACTTTGTGTTATCTGTTCCGTCCCACTCATAATTGCACAAGTGAACAAAACGTTCTGCCTTTGTCCCACTCAACAGCTAAGCAGAGAGTCTGTAATTATGCCTCAAAATCATTAATTTACCCATAATCCCTCCCCCTTTCACATCCATAATGAGACATAAACTCCCGCACACTAATCTACCCTGAGTAGAGCTCTGTTCCTCACAGTAACACCCCACCGGCCCGGACACTGGACCAGCTTCAGGACACAGCAGGTACGAGCACAGAGGTTAGCCAAGGGATTCCAGAGGGAGCACAACAACTTTGGTCAAGCTGAGGCATCTCTTCCCAGGCTCCATGGAAAAGTTTGTGCTTCAAGCGGTTTAAAAGTGGACCTTCAAATCCAGTGCAGACCTGAAGTGCATTTCCACCCGAAAGCCTGAGGAATTTCAGAGCTGATTATACAACAACACATAAGAGTTTCGCTATTTACTTCTATTGAGAATTGCTTTCTAGTTCCATCTGATTTAGAGAGAAAATTCAGGACATACTTCAAGCCACAGGAGGTGCGTATGCACAAATGTTTTTATTTAGTTTATTTTTTAATGTTATTTTTACTTGATTTTTATTGCATTTAAGGTAATGCTGCACAGACACTAAAAATTCGATGCATGAACTACTTTCACTATTTCAAAGAAAGAGCCAGTAATGCATTGCATTACACATGAAATTTTGAAGCAGACAGACTGAAATAGTACTTTTTCTTTTATTTATTGAGAGAAATGGAATACATAGCTTGACAGCAACATCTTGACATAGTGACTTATATACTATATTGCCAAAAGTATTGGGTTGCCCCCTTCTAATGAACAGGTTATGCAGACCAGACTTGACTGGTCTGCATAAAACCAAGTCCTAATCCCAGTTGAACACCTCTGGTGTGACTGTAAATGCAGACCTTGAGCCAAAAACTCATCACCAAACACCAATGACTTGTACATACACTATATAGACAAAAGTATTGGGACACCCCTCTTTAGAACAGAAAAATGCACTTCCAAATCTGTGGCAACAACGATGGGAACATAATTCATGTATTTAAAAATTGTATTTTCATCTCTGTTGCAACAGTTTTGGAAGTGTCTAAAATGACTGTACCCATATGTACAAGTCATTGGTGTTTGGTGATGAGTTTCTGGCTCAAGGTCTGCATTTACAGTCACACCAGAGGTGTTAAACTGGGATTAGGACTTGGTTTTATGCAGACCAGTCAAGTTCTTCCACACTGACTGAATCAATTTTCTTTTTGGACCTTGCCTTATACACAGAGGCATTGTCATGTTAGAATAGAAAAGGGTCCTGTCTTTTGCTATAAAATTAGCAGCACACAATTCCCTAGAATATCATTATTTGCTTAAACATTAAGATTTAGACTCATGGAAATTACTAAAGTAGTCAAACCTGTTCATTAGAAGGGGGCGACCCAATACTTTTGGCAATATAGTATACATAAGCTGAGATCAGTCACAGACATGTAAACATACACAAGGGAGACAGAAAGAGAGAAAGAAAGAGAAAAGAAAGACAATTATTACAGACAAACAGGTGGGTGAAAAAAACAAACAAAAAACAAAAGCACAAATGTATGGATGTGGTAGTTTAAACAGGTACAGAGATAAGTTAAATCCATAGTTCCATGAGTTGTAATAGTAATTATTATTATTATTATTGTCCATTCAATTTCTGTGTGTTATTTCGTGAAAAAAGGGATTATAGATATAACTGCACTAAGTATTAAATAGACATCAATACAATTTCCAAACATAATAATATTAATAATATAATATTATACAGCAGAAAGAGCGATAAGTGTGATCATCAATATAATGAGTATTCAAGCATATCCTATTAAAGCGTAGTTGGACATTTTGGTTGAGTAATTTCAGAACAGTGTGCCATGTACAAATTCTCATGTAGGAAAAGCTCTATTTTCATAATCAATATATAGATGAAAACAAAACAAGGATCCAATAATGCTACTGACAGATGATAGCCTACTTTTAAAGTTGTAGGACAGAAATGGAGTCCTAGTGGAGTTATAATTATATATAATAATTATTATTAATAATAATAATAGTAGTGGGTATAAGAGTGGGAGCAGTGGTAGCAGCAGTGATTAATAATAATGATAATAATGATAATAATAATAATAATAATGATAGTAAGAAATGGACTAGTTAGTAAAATTATTGTAGATGACCTCATACCCCTCTACGTCCTGCAGCCACTCCGTCCCCGCCGGTGAGAACAGATCCATCGGCACAGCCCCCAACCCCGCCTATGATCCACCTTGTCCCTCCTCCCCACCAACAATAAGACCCGACTCCTGTACCAGTGAATACAGTTTTGTAATCACTTTTATCTTCTTCCCCAAAGGGGAACTGAGCCACCATGACAGGCACCTCCAGACCGGGCTCCCCTAGTCTGGGTGTGACCCGATGGATATCTGTTCATTATTAGCATTTATATGTATATATTCCAGGTGTTCATGTGTTTGCATCAGTTGAGCCCTTTTTACGTTGTAACCTTGGCTATAATCGTGGTGTTCACTAGTTAGCTCCCCAGCCAGAGACACCACATACAGCCCAGATTATACTCTTATTCTGTCAAATTAGGTGAGATAGGGCAACCCCGGCAGAGGCAGCAAATGGATGGAGCGGGTTACCAAAACCAGAATGTACATAATGCCCATGCCGACAAGACATACCAAAAAAAGAAATAGTACTTTCTTTTAAAACATATTCCAATAATCTTAATATATTTGCATAATATATTTGCATCTGTATAATATCCGATTTAATCATTTGGATAAACAAATGATTATATTTAAATCTGTTGTGTTGGAATGTAATTGTTTTGTGATTGCAATGTAATTCTATTTTGATAAATGCACAGCATGGCCTATTTCAGAGTCTATAATAGATTTTTTTTTATCAGGGTTTTTGACTAACATACCTTATCTTTATGTTCCCACAGATAAATTTTACAGCCGACTTTCTTCTCAAGGCAGAACATTGGGTTATAAACTCTGTTCATCACGTGAACTGCGATACCTGTGATTTTCCCTGTTGTTGTCGGCGTCTGAGCCATGGCCTTTTCTGACCTGCTAGAGCAGGTTGGCAGTACAGGACGTTTCCAGGTCCTGCATGTCACCCTTCTGAGTATGCCCATCCTGATGATGGCCAGCCATAACCTGCTGCAGAATTTTGTGGCCGCTGTGCCCCCGCACCACTGCGCTCCCCACGCCAACCTCTCAATATCCTCCATGGGTGCTGGGAACGTGCTGAGGGCCACTGTGCCCCTGGGCCAAAACGGCAAACCGGAACGCTGCAGACGCTACGCACATCCTCAGTGGCATCTTCTGAGCAGCAATAGTTCAGAGAGCCTATGGGGAGAGGGTGTGGAAGACATAGAGATGCAGCGCTGCGAGGATGGATGGTACTACAACATGACAGAAATGAGCTCAACTATCATTACTGAGGTAAATGGTTAATGTCTATGACAAGGTCTAGCATCATTAATGCAGTAATTTAACGAAAATCATATATTTTTAGATGCAACTAAGGTGGTTTTTGCAGCAATGGCATTGAAGAACCATTTTGGGTTCCCAAAATGACCTTTCACTGATCAGTTGTTCAAATAAACATTTTTTTTCGTTGTGTTCATGCTGAAGAAACCAGCTGAAACCAGCCTAGACTAGCTGGTCAACCTGGTTGACCAGCCAGCTTAGTCATGCTGGGAGACCAGTTTAAACACACCAAAATCATATACTGGTTTTAGCTTTCTTTTTTCAGCAGGAACATTTTAACAATCCAAAGAACTTTTTCACCCTACAAAGAACATTTTATGCAATGCACTCTTAAAAATAAAGGCTCAAAAAAAAGGGGGGGATTTTCACAGGGATACAACATAAGAACCATTTTTGGTTCCTCAAAGAACCTTTCAATTAACATTTTTTCTTAGTGAGGATCATTTTAATAATCTAAAAGAAACTTTTTCCACTATAAAGAACTTTTTGTTCTATGGAAAGGTTCTATGGATTTTAGAGGTTCTTCATGCTATTCCTGTTGAAAAAAAACAGGTATGTTTTGAAGCATGGCTGCTGGTTTGAGCTGATTTAAGCTGGTCCTTAGCTGGTCATGAGCTGGTTTAAGTTGGCCCTTAGCTGTGCTGGTCCTAAGCAACTAGCTCCTGCTCAAGACCAGCACATGGCCAGCTTAAACCAGCTAATGATCAACTAAGGACCAGCTTAACCCAGCACAAACCAGCAGCCATGCTTCAAGACATGCCTAACCAGCATATACTGTTTTTTTCAACAGGGATATGCAAAGAAAATACAGTCATAATGTTTATCCTGTGTGTTTTTAATTGAATGTTGATTCTCTTTTAGTGGGATTTGATTTGTGACCAGCGTGCCCTAAAGCAAATGAGTCAAACTACCTATATGGGAGGCGTCCTTGTGGGAGCAGTGATTTTTGGGGGGCTTTCTGACAGGTTGTGACAGGTTTTACAATTAAATACGACAGCAACAACAACATTATAATCATAAACTCTATTAGATAACATTTTATGACCCAGAAATGCAGTAGAACACTAATTAAATTTCCGTCTTCTGATGCAGGTTTGGTCGGCGTGTTTTATTGTGGATCTCTAACCTGATGATGGCAGTTGGAGGAACATGTGCCGCCTTCTCCACCTCCTTCACCATGTTTTGCATTTTCCGCGTTTGCTGTGGCATGGCCCTATCTGGTTTAGTGCTCAATTCCTTCTCTCTAAGTGAGTACAGTGAATTACAGCTGTAAATTAGAGGTTGGCACCTACTCAACTTATAGAGAAAAAACATTGCATTTGACTGACATTGTATTTGGCGACATCTTGTGGCATGAATTGTCGATGTTGCTTCTCCTCAGTCGTGGAATGGATCCCCACGCGTGTGCGGACGGTGGTGGGCACAGGAACGGGCTACTGCTACACCACAGGCCAGCTGATCCTGGCAGCCGTCGCTTACTGCATCAGAGACTGGCGCTGGCTCACACTGGCCGTCTCTCTGCCTTTCTATGTGTCTTTCCTCTACTCATGGTGCGTCTCCTGCTCACGACTGTTTCCACATTTAAAATATGTAAAGAACAAGTACTGGCAGTATTTAACACTTATCTTTGGGTTACATAACAAATACATTACCATTCAAAAATTTGGGTCAGTAAGATTTATTGTTTTGCATCTCTTATCTAAGATATAGTAAAAACAGTAATATTGTGAAATATAACAACAATAGAAAATCTTTTTTTTCCTACTTTAATATATTTCTTTTTTTTTCTTTTTTCTTTTTTTTTTGTAATGGCAAAGCAGCCACTATTTCAGTCTTCAGTGTCACACGAGAAATCAGCTTAATATTTTTGTGGAAACTGATTTTTTTTCAGAATCTTTTTTTTTTAAATAGAAATAATTTGTAACAACGTGAGTGTCTTTACCCACACTTTTGATCAATTTCTGAATGAAAATATTATTTTTATTATTATTATTTTTAAAAATCAAATTAACCTTGAAAGGTGATGTATATTAGTGTTTAATCTTTTAAATAAATCAGTAATATTAAGTAGTAAATAATTTAAATAATAATTAAATAACAGTTACTTATTGTTATTTGAGTAATAAAAATACATTCATATTATATTATACTAATTATACTATTAACAATGATTATTCATTAAAATAATAATTTGTGAACCTGGACCACAAAACCAGTCATAAGGGTCAAATTGTTGAAATTCAGATTTATGCATAATCTGAATTAAAGGAAATCTGGAATCTGAGGGTGCAAAAAAATCTAAATATTGAGGATATTGCCTTTAAAGCTGTCCAAATTAGGTTCATAGCAATCCATATTACAAATCAAAAATTAAGTTTTGATATATTTACTGTAGGAAATTTACAAAATATCTTCATGGAACATAATCTTTACTTAATATCCTAATGATTTTTGGCATAAAAGAAAAATCGATAATTTTGACCCATACAATGTATTTTTGGCTATTGCTACAAATATAGCCGTGCTACTTAAGACTGTTTTTGTGGTCCAGGGTCACATTTAAATAATTATTACTGTAAACCAAATGACAGTTTGCACAAAGCAATCCTCAACTCATTATGCCTATGAAAAATTGGCTATTATAAATTCCTTGTAAGAAGTCATCCACTTGAATGTCTGTGTATATCTGGCACA
>JAFVLL020001246.1:0-10010 GCA_021397915.2 Tor tambroides | reverse complement strand
AAGTTTTGTACTTGGAGATGAGCTATATATATATATATATATTTTTTTTTTTTTTTTTCAGTTTGTATTTTAGTTACATTTTCATTTTAGTTAAAGTTTTAGTATTTTTTTTAAGTGTTTTTGTTGTTTTGTTTTTTTTAAGTTTTAGTTATTGTAGTTATTTTAGAATGTCAGTTAAACTAAATTAAAATGAGAAATGTTGCCTTTGCAACTAGCTGAAAATAAATTAAGTTTTATTTTATTTCAGGTAAAGTTTAGTTTATTTCAAAAAAAAAAAATTTTCTTAGTTATTAACGGTAATAACCTTATCTACTACAGACACAATCTCCAAACTAACTGATATTAAAATGAATAAAAATTAAATATGTTTACAACATGATGTTTACATGTGGTTAATGCATATTAATGAGCTAATTAATATTCATTAGCTCAATTTTCTCTGTACAGTGACATAACTACCATCCATGTTCAGTTCCCCTCTTTACAACCGCTTCCACATATACTGCCTTATTTTCACCTGAAAAGTGAGTCAAGTGACCATAAATATTACGCCTATTAATGTTTTTCTTTCTATCAGCGATCCCTGCGGCTGATCTGTCCGAGCAGATCTCCACAGCCGGCACAGAAGCTTCTGGAACAGGCAACATGAAGTTCATGCTGAACGGAGCTCTGACCATCGGCACCATGGATGGAGCCAATGTGGAGATGGCAGAGGAAGCAGGAGACGGCAACCTCTTCATCTTCGGCATGAGAGTGGAGGATGTAGAAGCTATGGATGCCAAAGGGTTGGGAAAAATGCTAATTTTGATACTTAAATACTAATTTTTTAAATGTACCTTTTGAATTGTTGTACTTTTTGGTAGAATTGAGAGAAATAATATCACTCACACAATGTATGTACAGTATATGACACAACCTCCTTCCATCTGGCAGATACCACGCATCCGAGTACTACAATCGTATTCCAGAGCTGAAGCAGGCCATTGACCAGATCGCAGGAGGCTTCTTCAGCCCAAAGCAGCCAGACCTCTTCAAGGATATCGTCAACATGCTGATGCACCATGATAGGTAGAGAAACAAGAACAAGAAACACATTGCCACAATAAGAATTAATTTAACAGTTAAGCAGTTACATTAATATTAATATTCTTACAAAATTGTTACCAGATATGCAAGTCATCAACCCTGCAAACCAAATTCTTTATTTTTTAAAAAATATTTTGTATTTTAACAACAACTATATAATAGGGAGATAATTATAACTTAAAACTCTTAAAGGAGCTTTACAGACCATTCGCTGTTCAATAAAAGTCTGCTTGTATGGGTTTAATGTATTCAGTCCAATTACTCCAAATAAAAAACTTCTATCTGTGACTTTTAAATAATATGCTACAATAGAAAATATTTATCACATTCGTAGAGTATATGAATAATGTGTTTCTTGCTGCACAGGTTCAAGGTGTTTGCTGACTATGAAGACTACATCAAATGCCAAGAGAAAGTCAGTGCTTTGTATAAGGTGAGTGCAAACTGTTTTTACTACATTGCCAAAAAAAAAAAAAAATTAAGAAATTTGTTTATTATTTATGATTCTCTTTGTGTTGACAGAAACCTAAGGAATGGACCAAGAAGGTGATCTTCAACATCGCCGGTTCAGGCAAGTTCTCCAGCGACCGCACCATCTCCCAGTACGCCCGTGAGATCTGGGGTGTAGAGCCCACTCTGGAGAAGCTTGCTGCACCTGATGACCCGAAATAAACCTCCACCTGCCCATCTCGAACCAAGAGCAACCTGTACGATCAAGCAATACTAGATGCTCCCTCATCGAGAAACCAGTCTTGCTCTAACTATGGCAACCTGAACGCAATCTGTCAATCTTCAATCTTAAACGTTCTGCCGTCTCATTCACTTCACAAACAATCAATAACTTCAACAAATGTTCAACAGGTAGCATCAGCATTATTCAGCAAAAACCAAGGCTGCATTTCCCAAAAGCATTGTAAGCCCAAGTAGATCATCGAAACTCTACATGGTCTCTACAATCTACATAGGCTTACTATGCTTTTGGGAAACGCTCTCAATCGCATGCTCCGAATAAGATGAGGAAACATCACATCCCAGAAGGTTCTTGATGTTATATTTGGGTTTTGACATTCAGTGGAGTGTTTTCCCCTGTCTGAACTGTTCAACCACTGTGTATTTGGAAAAAAAATCCAATTAAATCCAATCTCAAACACTGTTGCATTTGGCTGCTAGTTCTTAAAGGATTAGGAACACGCTTAAAATGACAAGACTGTCAGTAATGTGTGCAAATTGGTTGGTGTAGGGGGTCACGGTTGCTTTTAAAGCGAGACAGTAAGCATTGCTCAAACATACGTGTGAATTTATGGTTGTGCTTGTACTTTTAACAGGTTTTTGGACTGTGTAATGTGTAAAAATCACAAAATTCATGCACTTAAGAGTCTCATCAGCTGTTATTAATCATCATAATCTCCAATCACAAATACAAGGCCTTTTCCTATTGTTTTTGTTAAAGAACAACGGAATTATGTAATAAACTACTAATAATCCACTTCGTTGTCTTATTTCTCAGCAGTTTGCTAAGAATGAGAAGTGTTATGTAAACACACACTCGTTGACCCATTCATGCTTGACACTTGAGCACTTCAGTATTTACCCACGTGTGAGACACTCTCACACGCACACAAACAATGTTTTAAGTCAGGGGTCAGTTGTGCTTTACGCTGCCAATAAATATGACGTGCAGTATTATAATGGCTAACCAGCAGTGTCTAGAACTTGGTTACTCTGCCTCAATTGCGTGAGAAATGCTAAATCCCACCTTGCACTTTCAAACTTGAGGTCATCTCACAAACTGGCAGGGGACGCCAGAAACTGGCTCCATCTGTCACAATTTGTTTCATGAGACGGTCTACGCTCAGTTATTTGCTCTGGCAGCTGGCGTTGCTCTTCACTGGAGCGATCTGGAGATAAACAGGTCCTGACTTTCCGTTCACACTGCAGAACGGGAGGCATTCGATTATCGCAGACGTCTGTAGCTTCACTCTAACAACATTCTGTGCTAAATGTATGTGGCTAGGATGATTGTGTAATGTCAGTTCCCCTCAAGTTAGCACAGGTGGAGTTCATCACATTAACAGTGAATAGCTTCAACTAACTCAATCAATGTTCAACTGGTCTCTGTCAGCCTTGTTCAGCAAAAACTGATGATACAGGATGACAGAGTAAGAAACTTTAAATTTATGCAACCACAAAGAGATTTTTTTTTCTTAATATTGAACTGTATATCGGTGGTTTTATAATACATTCATACACATCAATAATCTTTGGGGCAGCTCCCATTATGGAGCACATTCTTTTACATAAGGGGTTTTTAAAACTGTGCCCCCTAGTGGCCGCAATGGTATGGGAATGGGGGTTATAAAAAAAAAAAAAAATTGTACATATGTTCGAGATTATTATTTTCTCTATTTCCACCTTTAGTTTTCTCAAAAGTTACAACAATAATATTGGAATGAAAAATATACACTGATTTATACACACACACACACACACACACATATATACTGTGTATACACACACACACACACACACACACACGTATAAAAGGTTTCAAAATTAAAAAAGAAATAACAAAAAGAAATACAATAAGAAGTGTCAATAAATATAATTATATAATTATTCCTATTACTTATTAGACATTAATGTTATTACTGTTCAAAAGTTTGGGGGGTCAGTAAGAGTTATGGTTTTGAAGGTTTCTCATGCTCAGCAAGTCTGCATTTATTTAATAAATAATACAGTAATAACTGTAATATTGTGAAATATTATTGCAATTAAAAATGTTTTCTATTTTAATATCTTTAAATGCAAGCGTCACATAATCCTTCAGAAATCATTCTAATAGGTTGATTTGAAGCTCAAGTAACATTTCTTATAATTATCAATATTGAAAACAGCTGTGCTGCTTAATATTTTTGTGGGAATGGTGATACTTTTTTGATGAATAGAAAATTCATAAGAACAGTGTTTATTTTAAATAGAAATCATTTGAAACATAAAATGTCTTAACTGTCATTTTAAATCAATTTAATAAACCCTTGCTGAATAAAAGTTAAATAAACATTAAAAGTTAAAACTTTTGAACAGCAGTGTATAAAATAATTGTTTTTTAAATTATATAAATATAAAATGATATAAAAATATCTAAAAATGTACATTTAAACAAGTTTTCAGATTTTTTCTGAATTTTTTTCCCTTAACATTTTTTCCAGATAATATTTCAAAAACTTATTTAGCATGAATTGGCTTTAGTATGATGACAAATAAAAGCTAATTATTTTATTTTGCATAGATGTTTTTGTCTTATCAAAAAGGGTCTGTATGCATTAAATGGGTCTGTATACATGAAAATTTAGAAAGGAGGTTCATCACAAGGGGGTCATGAAAAGCTCATTAAAATTTAAAGTATTAAAATGCTGAAAAATCCTAATCACACACAATGGCATCACAATAAAACTTATATTGATACGAGTTTTTTTTTGTTTGTTTTTTTTTTAAGATGTGTGACTTACTCTTTCAAGTCAGTCAGATTTTTGGCTTTACAGCAGATTGACCAAGTATAAACTATGGGTGTCTTGTGTTTATGAGGTAAAAGGTTGAACTTTGAGAGTCAGAAGAAATACAGGAACCTGTCTAGGGCTAAACATCTTTGGTTACTCTTCTACTTTGTGTTATCTGTTCTGTCCCACTGATAATTTCTAGAGTAAACAAGACTTTCTGCCTTTGTCCCACTCAGCAGCTAAGCAGAGAGTCCGTAATAATGCCTTAAAATCATTAATTTACCCATAATCCCCTCCCTTTTCACATCCATAATGAGACATAAACTCCCGTACACTAATCTACCCTGAGTTGAGCTCTGTTCCTCACAGTAACACCCCACCGGCCCTGACACTGGACCAGCTTCAGGACACAGCAGGTACGAATACAGAGGTTAGCCAAGGGATTCCAGAGGGAGCACAGCAACTTCAGTCGAGCTGAGGCATCTCTTCCTGGGCTCCATGGAAAAGTTTGCCCTTCAAGCAGTTTAAAGCTGGACCTTCTAATCCAGTGCGGACCTGAACTGCATTTCCACCCAAAAGCCTGAGGAATTTCAGAGCTGATTATACAAGAAGGCATAACAGTTTCTCTATTTACTTCTATTGAGAATCGCTTTCTAGTTCCATTTGATTTAGGGAGAAAATCCAGGAGATCCTTCAAGCCACAACAGGTGTGCATGCATGTTTTTATGCTCATATTTGAATCTTTTCTTTTTAGTTTATTTTTTAAATTTTATTTTAATTGCATTTAAGGTAATATATGCTTATGGATAGACACACTAAAGATTTGATGCATAAACAGCCAGTAATGCATTGCATTAAGAAATTTTGAAGTAGAAAGACTGAAATAGTACTTTCTTTTAAAACAATAATCTTAGTTTTATTTACAACCTCGAGATTTTTTCATGATTTTTTCAAAGCAAAATATATTTGCATCTGTATAATATCTGATACACTAGTGCTTTTAATCATTTGGATAAGCACATCTCTTAAATGATTATATTTAAATCTGTTATGTTGGAATATAATTGTTTTGTGTTTGCAATGTAATTCAATTTTGATTAAAGCATAGCATGGCCTATTTCAGAGTCTATAATTGCATTTTTTTTTTTTTTATCAGGGTTTTTGACTAACATACCTTATCTTTATGTTCCCACAGATAAATTTTACAACCGACTTGCTCCTCAAGGCAGAACATTGGGTTATAAACTCTAGTCATCACGTGAATTGTGATACCTGTGGTATTTTCTGTTGTTGTTGACTTCTGAGCCATGGCTTTTTCTGACCTGCTGGAGCAGGTTGGCAGCACAGGACGCTTCCAGGTCCTGCATGTCACCCTTTTGAGTATGCCCATACTGATGATGGCCAGCCATAACCTGATGCAGAATTTTGTGGCCGCTGTGCCTCCACACCACTGCGCCCCACACGCCAACATTTCAATGTCCTCCATGAGTGCTGGGGACGTGCTGCGGGCCACTGTGCCCTTGGGCACAAACGGCAAACCGGAACGCTGCAGACGCTACGCACATCCTCAATGGCAGCTTCCGAGCGGCAACAGTTCAGAGAGCCTATGGGAAGAGGGTGTGGAAGAGATAGAGATGCAGAGTTGTGAGGATGGATGGTACTACAACATGACAGAAATGAGTTCGACTATCATTACTGAGGTAAATGGTAAAAGGCCTAGCATCATTAATGGAATAATTTAATGATTTTTTTTTTTTTTTAGCTGCAACTTCTGAGTGCAAACACTTGGGGTTGCAGCACACTCTTTAAAATAAAGGTTCCCAAAGGGGGTTTTGCAACAGTGACATTGACGTACTATGTTGGATTCCCAAAAGAACCTTTCTCTGATAAATTCTTCAAAGAACCATTTTTTCGTTGTCTATGCTGAAGAAACCAGCCTAAGTTGGTTGGCTGTTTTTAGCTGGTCTTCCAGTCTGGTCACAGATGGTTTATCAGGCTGCTTTTAGAGTGTTTTTAACAACTTCTTTAGCTAGACATGTTGATCTGGTCAGGCTGGGAGACCAACCAGCTTAGTCATGCAGGGCGACCAGCTTGACCAGCTTAAACCCACTGAAACCATAGACTGGTTTTAGCTTTCTTTTTTCAGCAGGAACATTTTAACAATCAAAAGAACCTTTTCAGAAAGTTTTATGCAATGCACTCTTAAAAATAAAGGTTCCAAAAGGGATTTATAGTGATGCGACAATTTTTGGTTCCTCAAAGAACCTTTCAATTAACGTTTCTTAGTGTGAGGCGCATTTTAATAATCTAAAAGAATGTTTTTCCACTATAAAGAACTTTTTGTCCAATGGAAAGGTTCTATGGATGTTCTTCATGGAATCATCAATGCTAATGATGCCAACCTTCATTTTTAAGAGTGTCTATGACCTCTGCCCGTCCACAATGCTATATGCAAACAAAATGCAGTCATAATGTCTATCATGTGTGTTTTTTCCCCTCTCTTTTAGTGGGATTTGGTTTGTGACCAGCGTGCCCTAAAGCAAATGAGTCAAACTACCTATATGGGAGGCGTCCTTGTTGGAGCAGTAATTTTTGGAGGACTTTCTGACAGGTTGTGACAGCTTTTACTATTAAATACGACAGCAACAACAATACTATCATCATGAATTCTATTATATTACACCTTCTGACCCAGAAATGCGGTAAAATTTCCGTCTTCTGATGCAGGTTTGGCCGGCGTGTTTTATTGTTGATCTCTAACCTGATGATGGCGGTTGGAGGAACATGTGCTGCCTTCTCCACCTCCTTCGCCATGTTTTGCATTTTCCGCGTTTGTTGCGGCATGGCCCTGTCTGGTTTGGTGCTTAATTCCTTCTCTCTAAGTGAGTACAGTGAATAACAGCTGTAAATTAGAGGTTGGCACCTATTCAATGTGTTGAGAAAAAACATTGCATTTGACTGACATTGTATTTGGCGACATCTTGTGGCATGAAGTGTCATTGTTGCTTCTCCTCAGTTGTGGAATGGATCCCCACCCGTGTGCGGACGGTGGTGGGCACAGGAACGGGTTACTGCTACACCACAGGCCAGCTGATCCTGGCAGCCGTCGCTTACTGCATCAGAGACTGGCGCTGGCTCACTCTGGCCGTCTCTCTGCCTTTCTATGTGTCCTTCCTCTACTCATGGTGCGTCTGCTGCTCACGACTTTTATAATGTGTCAAGTACATTACAAGTGCTGTCAGTATTTGCCACTTCTTTTTGGGTTACATAAATACACTACAGTTAAAAACTTTGGGTCGGTAAGACTGATAAATTTACCTCTCGTGTCTAAGATATAATAAAAACAGTAGGCCTAATGTTGTGTAGTATTAGGCTATTACAACAGATGTTTAAAAAAATATATATTTTAAATTTTAATTATTTTTTTCCTGTAATGGCAAAGCAGAATTTTTAGTAGCCACTATTTCAGTCGTCACAAGACGCTTCAGAAATCATTTGAATATGCATATTTTGTGCTCAAGAAACATTTTTTTTTAAATTATGTAGCTTAATATGTTTGTGGAAACTGTGATACTTTTTTTTCAGAATTTTTAAAAAAAAATATAAATAATTTGTAACCGTGTGAAAGTCTTTACTGACACTTTATCAGTTTCTGAATAAAAATATTATTATTATTTATTTTTTATTTTTTCATTCGTATTAACCGCAAACATTTGAACAGTAATGTATATTAGTGTTTAATCTGTTAAATAAATTAATAATATTAAGTAGTAGATAATTTAAATAATAATTAAATAATTATTTATTGTTATTTTAGTAATAAAAATACATTCATAGGCTATTATATTATGCTAATTATACTATTAACTGATTATTCATTATTTAAATAATTATTGTAAACCAAATAACAATTTGCACAAAGCAATCCTCAACACATTATGCCTATATAAAAATGGCTATTAAAAACTTGTAAGAAGTCATCCACTTGAAAGTCTATGTATATCTGGCATATATGTGACCCTGGACCGCAAAACCAGTCATAAGTCACATGGGTATATTTGTAGCAATAGCCAAAAATACATTGTATGGGTCAAAATGATCGATTTTTCTTTTATGCAAAAAATCATTAGGACATCAAGTAAGGATTATGTTCCATGAAGATATTTCGTAAATTTCCTACTGTAAATATATCAAAACTTAATTTTTGATTTGCAGTATGCATTGCTAAGGACTTCATTTGGACAACTTTAAATGCGATTTTCTCAATATTTAGATTTTTTGCACCCTCAGGTTCCAGATTTTCAAATAGTTGTATCTCAGCTAAAAATCGTCCTATTTACTCAGCTTTCAGATGATGTATAAATCTCAATTTCAAAAAAATGACCCTTATGACTGATTTTGTGGACCAGAGTCACATATGAAGCATGATGTAGTGGATTCTAGTCACATTATTATCTTCTGCAGGTGGTTCTTAGAGTCTGCTCGGTGGCTGGTCCTGACCAGGAGATCAGAGCAGGCAGTAAAAAACCTCAAAACGGTGGCTCGCATAAATGGACGGCGTGCAGAAGCTGACAAAATCAACCTTGAGGTATGACATTATGTATTGTATGACGTATCAATTTCAGAATCGCCTGGGTCATTCCGAATGCTTATTCTGTTGTGGTTGTGCATGCAGATGTTGCAAGAGTCCATGAAGAAGGAGATGGCCTGTTCAAAGGGGTCTTACAGCGCTCTAGACCTCCTGCGCACATCCTCAATGAGAACCATCACCGTGTGCCTCAGCGCAGTCTGGTCAGTCACTCAATCCTAGCATTTGAAACCAGCATTTGAAAAAGACCACACTTTTGACCTTTGAACTGTAACATCTCAGGTTCTCAACCAGCTTCGCCTACTACGGCCTCTCCATGGATCTGCAGAAATTTGGGGTCAGCATTTACCTTATCCAGATCATCTTCGGAGCAGTGGATATACCAGCCAAAATCTTGGTTACGATATCCATGAGCATGTTAGGACGAAGACCATCTCAGTGCGGAGCTCTTGTACTAGCTGGCGTAATGATACTCATTAATCTTCTGGTGCCTTATGGTGAGAATTTGAGCCTGGTTGGCAGTAAAGCTCTGTAATAATAAAACTGCACTCTCATTGTCACGTGGGGTCATTAGTTTTCAATAGCTGTTATTCCAGTGAGATCTGGAGGTTTGTCTGTCCTTCAATATCTCAGAAATCGAGACCCTGGCATTTCAAGTTTGACATTCACATGGCTGATCGTGTACCTATGTTTACGTGACTCTTGTTTTTGTGCATGTGCAGACCTGCAAGTGTTACGCACCAGTCTGGCAGTGATAGGGAAGGGCTGTCTGGCTGCGTCCTTCAACTGCTGTTACCTGTACTCTGGAGAGCTGTATCCCACAGTCATCCGGTAATTAA